>LPNX010546043.1:36645-94292 GCA_001517045.1 Pseudotsuga menziesii | reverse complement strand
ATATATATATATATATATGGAGTAAAGAAAGATCTTTGAGATTGGTATAAGAAGCGGGATCTATTACCTTTTCTTATCACTAACAAGCCCCAACAAAATAATCAAGCGATCAAATCCCTACAAAAATCGTTCCTTTGGGGAGGACTAGAGAAAAATATGAGTGTTAGTTGTTGGGGAACAAGTCTACCACCCTAAGATATTGGGAGGAATGAGGATCAAGGAATTCACATTATGAACAAATATCTTAGAGGCAAGATATGGAGGAGATGGATAAAATACAGGGAGGAATTATGGGAGAAATTTTGGAGAAAAAAATACACCACCAACTATACCGTAAATACACTCTCATTTGATTGGACAACCACACATCAGGATCTAATCTCATATGGAACAATGCTCACAGATATAGAGACCTAGTCCAAAATCACAACTTCTTGGAGATAAGGGTCATAAATGTTTTCCTAATGTGGGAAGAGTCATGGCAATAGAGGCCAACCTTTATCTTGGACCCAAATCTACAATGCTCAGCATCGGTTACTCAACCATAATTGAAACCACATCAAATACTATTAGGACGATAATGAATAATAACACATATAGCAATACTTTGTCCTCAAACAACATGGCCAATGGAGATAGGAGAACATGTCAAAGACGGACTCTAGGAAATCCTTCAAGATGGGAGAGTTCGGTTTTGAATAGGCAATGGAATTATTAGTTGGGGACTAAGAGAAAATGGTTTATACATTGTAATGAAATAATCTTGCTTGCTTTGAACATATTAGAGGTTGAGTGAAGAAATATCTATGTTGAAATTTGGTAGCCAAATTTCTAGTCAAAAGTGGCGACCTTCCTCTAGAAAGTAGCACAAAGAAAATTTGTCGGTTAGGATAAGCTCCATCCTAGGGAAATACATGGGCCTTATAGATACTTTACATGTGATCAGCCATAAGAAACCAATGAAACTTTATTAAATGATTGTGTAATTGCGAACGCTCTTTGGGAAAAAGAGGAAACCATCTTCTAGAAATTAGACAGAGACATACATAATACTTTGGATACGATAGAGAATGGGGACAAAGCCCCTTAACCTACCTTGCTCTCAACAAGGATTGTATACACTTTCTATGTTTTCTACTATGGGATTTCGGAGAGAATGTGATCACAAAATATCCAGAGACCAAAGAAAGGATTATAACATCCTCTAGCAAACTGTTGAGAACAACAAGTAAGAAATCATTTGAGTTACAAAAAGGAGAGGGGAGGGAAACATTTTTTTGAAGCGTGAGCATCGAATATTGGAAACATGGGAATCTATCCTCACTCTACAAACAAAGACCAATCAATCTACCCTCTGTCATATAAAAGGGAAGAAGGATAGAGCACTAGTCTCCACCCCTACCCCCCAATTCAATTAAATCAAATTGTGATGGAACAACCCATGTTCCACAAAACTCAAAGGAGTATCCAAATATAGGAAGGGAAACATTCTTACAACCTATGCTAGATATTGTGGAACTAACAACAACAACTTAGCAAAATTGCAAGCATTGGAAAGAGGTCTTTATTGGACAATATACACAACTATGAAAATCTAATAATAGAGGGATACTCTCATATCATAATAAATCCAACAATCACCTAACCTACAAAGTCCCATGAGAGTGTAATAACAAATTGGTTCCTATAGCAATGTTTCATTGTTCAAATCATATAAGTCATAATTTATCAAACTACTAGCAATCAAATCATATCTTAGAAAGAGAAAGAAAAAAGATAATTTATCTTAGGCGATAACCCATTAATATTTTGATCCTACCTTGAAAATTAGGCGACAACTCCAATACATTTATGTCACTTGTGCATCATACATTTTTTTTTATAATAAGTCTAATATTATAACATTTAGAGAAAAAACAACCTTCCATTGAAATTATAGAGAACTTATAACATAATCAATGGCGGTGGAAAATATCTTTAGAAATACAAAGAACATTTTCTTCAATTTTCTAAAAACCTCTAGTATGAAAACATTATATACAACATGGTATGCCATAAAATGTCAAGTATTACAAATGGTGTCTCATACAAATACACTTAATGAATTAAAATATAATCTCATGGTAATCCCAAGAGTATCAATAGCAAGTTAAAACTTCAAATGTAGCAATTATTTCGTAAAATTTAAGATGTGTGATCATGGATTTGGTGAAAATGTTAAAGGAATCCTACTGCATATTCATGTGAAGGCTTTAATTTTAGGCGAATAGTATAACTATATTGAGAATTATTATCATAAACTAGGCTACAATTTTTTTCATTTTTAATGAAAATATGAGAAAGTTAGCCTATTTTTTTAATTTTAAAATTTAAGTAAATTGGAAAAATTTCTCTTCAAAAAAACATTGGCTTAGAGATATGCATCGGACCAATAGAAACACATATTTCAAGCATTCTTGAAATATAACCATCTCATGTCAAAAGAAAAACTAACAAATTAGTGGACATACTTGCAAATGAAGGCACTCTTTTGCAAATACATGACAATATTTTGAATGGGAGACGTTCCAAGACAATGATCCCATAAGGGAAGGTCTTGAGATCAACAAGGAAGATCTCACATCCCCATATAGGGTGATAGGGAGGCATGGCATCATCCCCACCATTCCAATAGATGGTAGCATTAGCATGTACACACTCTTAGTTAATGATGGCATGTATGGCGATGTTGTAGCTGCAACCTGTTTCCCAAATTTCAAAAAAAATTGGACCCTCCTTTTGATTTTATCTAGCCCAAGTTTGTTTAATCTTTTTAAACCTTTCCTGGAAGTCCATTTTTCTCCGCTTGAGAAGTTGATTTTCGGAAGCTCAGTCAATTATTTTTTGCCGTTGTTTCGGGGGTCGAATGATCTAATACTATCGTTATTTTTTGCCAACACCATGGAAACCGTGGAGTCTTGCCATTTTATTTGAACGCTTCACTTTGATTTTTTTTCGCTGTCGGAAGTTTATTAAAGTGTGAATCGGGGTCGTAGTTCTCTACGCAGCCGCCATTCAGGAAGCTAACTAATGAACGTCCCGATGGAAAGTCATGTTTTTCACCAATGGGCTTGTATCTCCTTTGTTTATTTTTCAAAAAAATTTTACTTTTTGACTTTCGGTGTTTTTGTTTTATTAGCGGTTGGAGTTTTAGTCTTTAACAACACCGCCGTTTCGGAGTCCTTGTTGTTTGTCTTGCCAACACTGTGGAGTATTTTGCGTCTCGAGGTTCTGATGAGTTAGTCATTAGTTGCTCCGATCACCGACGATTTTCTATTTTCGCGGAAGCCATAGTCCGTCTGTCTCCCACCGTTGCGGCTGCGTAGTACACTATCCTACTAATGCATTAGTCCTTCCTCTCGCCGATGTCAACCTTTAGTCCTTAGTTCTTTCGATTTCCGATGTTTTTTATTGCTGCGGAACCCTTAGTCCATATGACTCCCACCGTTGCGGCTCCTTAGTGAACTAACCATCCGACATATAGTTGTTCCGTTCGCCGATGGTTAGTTCTGATTTTCGTCGATGCCTGGTTTTATTGATCAAACCTTTTACTTTGCGATGTTTTGTTTTCGCTATCGAAGCGGTGTTGATGATTGATCAGAGGACTAGTCCTTTTTGTTGTTGACACGGCGGAAGCGTTAAGCTTTAACTCGCCGATCCGTAGTCCTCCGAGCCTCTGATCACCGATGTTTTCAGTTGGTCCCGAAGCCATAGTCAATCTGTTTTTCATCATTGCGGCAGCGTAGTGAAATAACCTGCTGAGTCATTAGTGGTTCCGATCTCCAACGCTTAACTATCAGCGATTTTGAGCGTTTGGGATCGCCGACACTACGGAGATGTTAAAGATTATAGCCTCGACACTTAGTGTTAAAGGTCTCCGACACCGATTGACTTAATAGTCTCGCGGGACCCGTAGTCCGTTCACTGTCTGTCGTTGCGGCTATGAATAGGACTGTTCTTTCGTAGTCCTTAGTGCTTCCACCCACCGATGTGAGTTTCCCGCCCGATGCTTAGTGTTCAAAACTGTCGATAGGGTCTTCCCGCTGTTTTCATGGGTGATGGAGGTTTCTGTTTTTGGTCAAGTTAGGGATTTTGCGATGAGAACGCAGTACAAGGCCTCACTTTTGATGATTAGTTTTATTGATAGTGTGGTTTACGTTTTGTTGAAAATCTAGATGATCTTGAATGTAGTCCGAATTAATCATGAGTTTTTCGTTTTAACTGTAGATGGACTTAGAGGATTTTTTTTAGACCCAGTTTGATGATTGTTGCTGCAAAGAAGACATATATAAAAGAAAAAGTAGAAGGGAGTTGACTGAGGAAATGGAAAGTAAGAAGCAGAGATGTTGCTCAAAAAAAAAAAAAGTGAAGGTCTAAAATCAACAGGATCTCAAAAAGACCAACGGATTACTAAGTAGAATCGATAGCAATAGAGGCCCGGGCTTGGGAAAAGTTCATCAGTTACCAAGTTGGTCCCCGTTTATAAAATGCTTTTAAATCTTAATCTGAAATGTAACGTATTGTATAAATCATGAGCACTCACTAAAAGACAAAATTGTGGGATTAAACGGTTGGGGGATCCCAAAGGTCACCAGGGGGGAAACCCAAAAGTTTTGTTGTTTTGTATAAATATAGAAGAGTTAGATGTAATAAAGGACTTTTTCCTAGATAGATTTGTGAGAGTATGTTGTAAGAAGAACTATTTCCTTTTGCAATAAAGAATTACAAGTTGCATGTCGGAGAAAGCTTGGTGGAATGTTTCAAATGTTGTGCTATGGATTTGTTGAATGTGAACTATTTCGTTTTTAGTTGTTGTCCATTAACTGTGAGATCGTTCTAACTCTTTGAACCTATGTTCTTGTTATGAATGCACTCTAGTTTATTCTATGAAATTTCCATTGTGGGTAATGAAGGCTTTTCATAAACAATAAGCTATCTTGTTGTTCATATATCTATTAATGTTCATGTGTTTTGAAATAAGTAACAGCTATCTGTGATTTTTCTTAATGCATGCGCAGAAATACATTACTCATTGATAAATGATAATCTTGCTCCCTAGGGATAGGTTAGATAGTTAGTTTTAGTTTCTTGATGTGTGTGATTTAGATGTAAGAGAGTTAAGACGAGAGGTAAGAACTTGTGCATCACATTGTGACCGCTCCTCGTATTCTCTATCAATCTGCATTCTTAGATAGGCACTTGCATATCATACTTAAATTCAAAAAAATAAAAATATACACAGTGGACCGGGTCGTAACCGATAAAACCTTGTATTTTGTTACTTGACCTACGGTAGCCAGACCATAAACTGGACGGATTCCCCATACCAAATAGTAACAGGCTAGTTGGGAACGTTTACTGGGGAGAATCCCTAGTTGTTGTTACCTGGGATTTTCTAGGCCTCAATATTTTTTGGCTCTATAAGGAGGGCAGCCAGTGCATGGCTGGCCAAGGAAACTTATTTCCTCAAAATTATTCCATCGGTGACATTTATGAAAGCAGTTTGTTTCACAATCCAACCCCTGAAGAGAAGGGTAAAGAGTATTTGTATCCTGTAGATAACGAAGTAGTTGATGATCTGAGAAGATATACTAGGGCATATGCGAAGAATATCAGAGGATTACCAATTATTCATGTCTTACCCAGAAGAGAATATCAGAAGAAAAATCGCCCTTAGTTAGAAGATTCGTTGTTGGTTGAAGATTTTGAAGAACTGATAGAAACAGCCTTACAGGAAGTTGTTCAACCTCTGAATCAGTTGGACCCAAATACACCTTACTTTTCACCTGTTCATACCCCTATTCATTCACCGCCTCATTCTCCACTTAAAATCATGGCAAATGTAAACACAAATCAGCCACCTAACCCACCAAATCCACCACCTGCTTGGAGGGCTAGGTCACCTTTAAACTTGGCACCTCCTTTGCATGATTTGCCTTAAGCTTTTGAGAAAATGTTGCCTAAGTTTGACCCAAGTGAAAAGGTTTTGGTAGATGATCATTTGAAAAGATTTTACTTGGCTATATAAGGACTACGGGCAAGAGAACATGAAGATGTAGTATGTATATTGTTCCCACATACCCTGAAAGGAGAAGCAGCCTCATGGTATTTTGCTATGCCTGCAAATTCAATCACAGACTAGGACACATTTGAAATAATATTTAGGAGTAAATATGTTGTCCAGAAAACTCATGCAGCCCTAATGAAATGAAAGGGTTATGCGCTTTAAAGAAAGAAAGAAAAGAAAAAGTGTATAGTTTCACTCAAAGGTTTGTTGTTTATCTTAAAAAAAATTCTGCAGCTAATAAACCCTCTGATAAAGTTCTGATTGAATACTATACTTCAGCTCTAGGGACTGAATTGGCCATGTTTTCCAAGATGTCAATCAAACCTACATTGTTAGAAACTTATGAAGAAGCTGAGAGAGTAGAAGCTGAAAAAGAGAGCATAGAAGATTATCCTAAGCAGTCCGGAGAAAAACCTTTTGGCGAGAAAGCGTTGTTACTGACTAAGCCTAAGGATGAGCAATGACATGATTTTTAAGGGATGGTGAAGATGATGCAAAAACTATCTAATAGAGTGATAGGTTTGGAAAAAGAAAAGGAAACTCATAAAGCATATAAGCCTTACTATAAAAGGAGAGAAGACAACAATCAATCTAAATCTCCTCCACATAGTCCTGCATCAATGAATTTAACTGAGGTAGGTATGGATAATTTTTGCACCTTTCATCAGCAGCCTCATTCTGAGAAAAATTGTCCCCAATGGATAAATTCGATGACATTAGTAATGAATCAGCTATTGGACTCCAAACTAACAGAAGCTGATAATCAACCCATTGAAAAACAAGAAGAGGATGCTTTAGTTTTATGGGACTGTGTCTCACTTTTTGATACAGAAGAGGAAGGTTCACTGAAACAGGGAGAAACATTAGAAACAAATGTGACAACCAGAAGTCAAGGTTTGTTAAATAAAGACAATTCAATTCTTCCGAAAATTAAGATACTTCAAGAGAATGTAAAGAAAATACAGAAGAACAACACAGATGATAAAATACCTGAATTCACCATTACCAGTCAAGATCCAAAACAAGTCAACATGCCTGTTAAGCCTATTGAAGACAAATTGATAATTTCAAGGAAAATATCAAAGCACCTGAGATGGGGTACAATATTGTGGAGGACATTAAAAGGGCTAAGGAAAATATTTCATTATTTGAAATGTGTAATGTACCTCAATAGAAAGAAAATTTGTTAAAAGCACTTGAAGTACTAGAAGAAGAGATTCCCACTAACAACCAACCTGTAGAAGAAATTGTCAAAGCAAGTGTGGGAGGTAAAGCTAGGTTTAAAACCCCACCATTCCTCTTGACTTTTGAATTTTAAACCATAATGTGCACAATTGTTTAGTAGACTCAGGGTCAGCAGTCAATGTTATGCAATTTTCAGTCTGCAAGAAGATCAATAAACAACCTAAACCAAATACCTGGCAGGTTACTCAACTAGACAGGACCATTGTGAAAGTAGTCGGGGAAATGGAAGATGTTGTGATTTGCTTATCTGCCAATGAAAAGATATGTCAGTACATTGATATTGTAGTAGCAAACATACCTGATGTTTATGGACTTGTTTTGAATCAAGACTGGTCAGCAAGGCTAAATGGATATTTCGCATCAGATTGGTCACATCTGTGGTTGCCTCATAAGGGAAGTCCAAATCAGATAAAAATATTAAGAGAGCCCCACATGAAGCACAATGTTACTCAATTGGAAGAAAAAAATGAACCAGTGAATTCTGTGTTGGGAAATTATCTAATTGAGCTAGAACCGGGAAACTACCAAGAGGAAGAAGCTAGCAACATATATGACACATAGCCCGATCTCCTTCGATTTTCACAGGCTGATGAGATTGATTGTAAAATAGTAGGTTTAGATTTAGACGTAGTTTTTATTTCAAGTTTCTTAGAACTAGATAATGGGTAGGCCTTTTTCAATTTGCATTCAATCCTAGCCCCCCAACTTACAAGTTTCTAGATTTACAGGGGTGGGCAGAGAACTGACCAATTAGTGGTTTATTTCTCAAACTTTATTTTTCTTAGTTTTTTATTTCTTGATTATCTTGTACATAAATAAACTGGTTTGGTTGTTTATTTTTTATTTATTTTATTTCTATTTGTTTTAGTTATATTTTGATTGATTTCAATAAAAGAAGCAAACTTTTGGTTGCATGGAGAACATCAGAATTCTAGATTAACTAAAATCCTTGATTATAAGACTGTGTACTATTGATTTATCTGAAAGAATTCTTCTAGTTTAGTAGTGTTCCTAAATGGCTATGAACACATTGAATTCCTACTTAATCCTTGTAAAATAAATCAGGATCAAAAGATCTGAAATACTATTTCGAGGCTCCATCCATCTCACATTTAAAAATGTCTTAGGGGGTGACAACAAAAGACCCATGGAAAGGAAGCAGGGTAAACAGTATATTATATCTAAATGATCCCATGCCAAGAATTGAAAGCCAAAAGGAAAATAAAAGTAAAAAAATCTCTTAAGAAAGCAATATGTATCAAAACGAGGTACTGAACTAAATGAGTACAAAATTTCCAAAGTTCTTCTCCGTCCATGAGCTGAAAATTAAATACATCTCTCACACAAAAGGACACTATGGATAGAGGAGCCTGAATAAAAATTCAGAAAGAAAGGAATGCAGGAGGACTCAAAAAGGACAAAAAAGTCCAAAAGCACAAAAGTGCAAAATGGCATGGGAATGAGGAACAAATGAATATTTATGTTTACCATATGTTACAATCCTGTGGTGTCCAAGCTAGGAGCTACCCGAAGACAGAGATAAAAAAATGAAACTCATATTCCTGGCCTCAAAAGAGTTATCTTGACTTTGAAATCTTGGTTTCCATTTTCATAAATTGGACTATCATCAATGATTAAAAGTACATACATTTGCCATTTGAGAAATCCAGACATCTAGAAGAATTCAACATGTTGTTTTTATTGTCAAACAGTTTGTTACTTAAGGAATAAATTGTCCATAGATCTGGGTTCACCAGGTAGTCACCAATTGTTGCTGCTGCAACCTGTTTCCTAAATTTCAAAAAAATTTGGACCCTCCTTTTGATTTTATCTAGCCCAAGTTTGTTTAATATTTTTAAACCTTTCCTGGAAGTCCATTTTTCTCCGCTTGAGAAGTTGACTGTCAGAAGCTCAGTCAATTCTTTTTTGCCATTGTTTCGGGGGTTGAATGATTGTTGGCTTGCTGGGCAGACCCAGGTTTACTATCATGTACCAACAACACCCCTAGCTCACTGGCCCTTTCGGCGACAGACCGTGGAGCGGCCTGAAGTCTCACCCGAAGTGATCCTAATGGGTTGGCCAAAGACTCAAGTGTCTCGACCAGGTTCTGTATGGCGTCCTGCGTGCATCTCGCAGCTCTTCTTAGCCTGCGAGGTATCTCTTTCTACGACATGACGCGCAGTTTCCTCTTACTCGCGATGACTCTAGTCCTTATCGCATAGCCGCGTCCTGGGCAACTCGTAACTCTCTCCTACGCTCAATCCTCAATCTGCGGTACCATGCACCACAGCTCCTCTAATGGTGCGATATCGCCTCCCTACGATATCCTACCTCTACGACTCAGTGTACTTAGCTTACTGGTGTTCAACTTACAGGACTCAATACACAAGGTTGTTTTATACTGCGACTCTTAAATGTCTTGAGCGAAACTTATACAAACTCTTATACATAATACTTAAAGACTTCAATTTGTATTTATCCTTTAACTATGCTGTGAACTGAATAACACATACATACATTTACAGTAAGCAAATTTCATGTAATGAATGACAGATATAACAAGCAAACACAATCACATAACACTTTGATTTTACGTGGTTCACTTACAGGGTAGAAGCTACATCCACAGAACTGTGTTTCTATATTATAACTTGAGAGAGGTACACAGTTCTGCTGCACCGCATATGCAGCTAGAGATCTTCTAGGTAACTCTACACACAGCCTGGAGCCCTTCTCTCTTAGATCTCTTCTCTATATTGTCTTCTTACAATACTCTCTCTCTCTCTCTCTCTCTCTCTCTCTCTCAATCCCTGCGGATTGTTACAATACAAAATACATTGAGCTAACAGACTACTGGACTCTCAGACTCTCTGATGTCTAGCTCCAGAAGGACTGACTAGCTGGATGGCTTAAAATGCTCAAAATGCCAACCTTTTACAATACAAAATACATCCCTTTATAGACGGCCCGAAGGTCTCGCCATTACAACACTGTGGGCCTGTCCCAACGGTAACCCAAAACCCTAATTAGTGATAGTCGGCATATATGTACTTGGGGTATCTACTTTCCATCACACCACTGCTCTCTGCAGTCTTCCATGCTTCCCGACGCTGACCATGGGTACTATGCACCGCTCCTCGTATTTTGTCCTTCGCCTTCAATACCTCGGCCTCGTCGCTCCTTTTCCTTTATGAGGGTAGTTGAGCCCTCCTGTCTTTGCTGCTTCCTTCAATGCAGTGGTTGAGTTCTCTCTTCTCGGCCGCTCAGGTACTGTCATCTTCCTTGACTTCTCTGTCCCAACAGTCACGGTTTTCGACTCTGCTCTGCAGCTAGAAACATGCTACGGCGTCGTAGCTTTACCTTATCTCTTCGTCTTCGCCAAACTATCTATCTACCAAAATGGCAGCTTTTCCTGTAGATGCGGGACTCTGCTCCAACAGTCCCCTAACACTTACTTGTGGCGCGTCCCCGAGCCACTACCAGTGGTTTTCTCCTGATGTAGCTTCTCCTTGGCTTCCTGCGAAGTGTGATGAAGCTTGTCCCGAAGTCCTGCGACTTCGTTCTGCATAGCTGCGACACGCTCTTGTGCCGAGTCAAGCATAGCTTGACTAATACTGGAGTCTTCTGCTAACTTAGTTCATTGGGTTCTCTTATCTTTCCTTCCCTCATTGTCATGCTCTCGCTCTCGTTGCTTGCGAGACTTTTTAAGGATCTTCAGGTCTTGAGAAGTCTTCCACAGATATCCTTTCCTCTTACTCTGGGTTAGAACTTTTATCACAAGGAAAGTAGAAATCTATATCTTCCAGCCTTCTCAAACATTTCATTCAGTCTGGATCCGTCCTTACAAGAACTACGCAGGCCTTGAATTCCATGCTGAAAACAAGCCTTTGTCTGCACGCTGGAGTTCTGCTTGTTCGGTTTGTTGTCCCTTTCACTTTTCTTCTCAACAAACCGCTCCAGGCCTTCATGCTGTCTCTGATCTCCAGATTTTCGTTTCTTTGCCTCAACAGTCTCTTGTTCTTCTCTTAGCTGATGAGATAGGTCATATTCCTTCTCCCATGGCTTTCTTTTTCTCATTTTTACTTTCTTCCTGGCAGGAGATTTCTTCTCATCATTCCGCTGCTCTGCTTTCTTATCTTCAGTGATCGGCTCTTCTTTCTTCTTCTCTTCAACAGAGACTTTGATGACATCTTCTACATACTGCGCTTGACTCCTCATCCTTGGCAACTGTCTGACCTGTGATGTTCCTAATTTCACAACCCTGGGCGGTGTCGTCATAGCGGACATTCGGCCACCATGCTTGAAGCGTCTCAGAATGTCTTCTAAAGGTTCCTCCTCGGAGAGAACCCACTGGGTGTTATACTCTGGGTGGGAAATGGCTGCAAACTATGTAAATCACAGCAGTCTGTAACGAAATTAGCTCTACATAGGGAAAACTTAACAATGCACTCTATAGCTCTCGGATCTTTGCAAATGTAACCCTCCAGAATGAATAATTTCTGCTTTTATGCCGAAGGCGATAATCCCGGACGCAACGGTCATCTAGACTGAACCCATCGGTCGTATTAATTGCTTGGACGAGACCTCACCCATCATTTCGATCCTCAATAAATGTTGAAATCTGATCAATTTCCCTTGAAGCGTGTGTATGCAGGCACTGGTCTCGTCGAAGATTTTCCAAATCTGGAAAAATTTATTATGTTGTACCCGAATCTACGGTAAGGTATACCAGTCATTTCTTCATTAACTACCTGTTAGAAGGCGACCTGACTAGCCCTCTATCTCGTTGCAAAAACTAGGTATGTGGCACGGAGAAACATCACACTGCTACGATGCCACACCGCATCACTTGCTCAAAACAAAATTAAGCGTTTTTTTTTTTCAAAATGAACCATCCTTATGCGATTCTTGATACTTAGAATACCTACCGATGTAGACTAACTCCCGGTGTGATGACTCCTTTCAACTACACTGGACATCTGCACCGTCCGCGACTCTGGGTTAGGGCTGAGAGGTGGAGTGGCTGTCACTATAGAGCTTAAGCCTACTTCCATTGATCATCGTGGGAAGAAGCTCCCCATTCAGTTTGATGAGCTAAACAGCTCCTCCCTCTGTGACTTGCTATATCTGATACGGCCCCAACCAATGCGTCTTGAGCTTCCTTGGAAACTTAATAAATTTATTGTCATAGAGGAGTATTAGGTCTCCGATCTGAAGAGTCTTACTCTTAATGTGTCTGTCACGCCAAGATTTTTCTCGTGCCTTCTGCACTTTCTGATGGAATCCGGCGATGAATCTGTCTTCCTGTAAGGAAAGCAGCTGTGCTAGCCTTTCCTGCACCGTGTCTGTATCAGTCATTCCAGTGATCTAAGCAATTCTTAAACTGGGAAGGATATACTCCATAGGCATAACAGCCTCCTGTCCATACACCAAGCTGAAAGGTGTGTGTCCTGTAAGTTTCTTGCATGTAGTCCTATATGCCCATAATACAGCGTTAACTCTAAGGTCCCAATCATTCCTTTGGCTATTGTAGATCTTAGTAAGAGCATTTTCTAAAATCTTGTTAAAGGCCTCCACCGTACCATTATCTTGTGGGTGGTACGGAGTGCTCTTATGGTGTTGTGTCTAGAATTCTTCTGTCAAGGCCTCAATGGTGCGATTCAAGAAGTGTGTGCCTTGATCGCTCATCAAAATTACTGGGCATCCAAATCTAGTGATTATGTTTTCAAAAATGAACTGTGCGGCTGTAGCAACATCACAGTTTCTTACTGCTTTGGCCTCTGCCCACCTGGTGAGGTACTCTGTTCCAGTGATAATATATCTCACACCAGTTCATTTTCCTGGTGGGTTGATAGGACCCACAAAGTCTATAGCCCATTTGTCAAATGCGTGCAATGTAACCTGCAGTCGCAGCGGCATTTCATCTCGTCGTGAAGGTTTTCCTACCCTCTAGCAGATATCGCAGCATCTGCAAAAGTCCTTAGTGTCTTTGTGTAACGTAGGCCACCATAATCCTGCTTTCAGGATTTTCTGTGCAGTCAGCTTTCCTGCGAAATGACCTCCTACGGTACCTGAATGTGCTTCTCTGATAATAGCCTCTTTTTCATGCGGCATCACACATCTGCGTAGGACTTCATCTGGACCTAACTTGTATAACTGTCCTGTGATCAGGGTGAAGTCTGCTGCTTTAACAACCAACTGCCTCTTTTGATGCTTGGTAAACTCCTCAGGTGCCCTTCCTGTGGTGAGAAAGTGAATGATATCAGCATAGTACTCATCTGTGATCTGGATAGAGAACAACTGCGCATCTGGAAAATTGTCCTCTAGATTACTTGGCTCTTCTCCTGAGTCTATTTGCGACAGATGATCAGGTCCGGCGTTCAATCTTTTTGGTTTGACAATGATTTCAAAATCATACTCCTGAAAGAGGAGTAACCATCTGCAGATTCTTCCCCCTAACACTAGTTTATTGACCAGATACTTTAATGTGGAATGGTCAGTAAACATCTTGAACGAGGCACCCAACAGGTAGTGCCTGAACTTTTGTAGCCCGTACACCATAGCTAAGCCTTCTGTTTCTGTCGTGGTGTAGTTATTTTTTGCTGTCGATAGCTTTCTACTGGAGTATGCGATAGGATGATCGATACCTCCTTCTCTTGGTTAAGTTAAAACAACCCCTAGTAAGATGCCAGATGCATCCACATGTACATGAAATGGCTTAGTCTAGTCTAGAAATACTAATATGGGTGTTGTAACCATCTTCTCTTTAAGTGTGTTTAGACTCTGCTGGCATTCCTCATTCCATAGGAATTTTTCATCTTTCTTTAACAGTTTTTCCATCGGTGTTGTAATCTTTGCGTATCCCTTGATGAATTTCCTGTAGTACCCAGTATGACCAAGTACTGTTCTCAATTGTTTGACTGAGTTGGGTGCTGGAAGATTTACAATGATGGAAATCTTTGCAGGATCTACCATCAAGCCTTGCCTACAAACAATGTGACCCAACAAAATACCGAATGGTGCACAGAATATACATTTTTTAAAGTTTAGAGAAATCTGGTACTGCCTACATTTCTCTAACATCAGTCTTAAATCTCCTATGTGCTTGTCAATTAATCCAAATACAGTCCAATCATCAAAATAAACTTCTAGGAATTTATGGATGTATTCTTTAAATACAGCAACTACTACTCTAGAAAAGATAGCTGGTGCATTCTTAAGACCAAAGGGCATTACCGTATACTAGAATGAGCCCCATTCTGTTGCAAAAGTGGTCTTATGTCGATCTTCAGGGTGGATTCTGATCTGGTGATAGCCTGAAAAGCCATCAGTGAAGGAGTAGACCTCCTGTCCTCCCACATTGTCTAGTACTTCATCAGTGAAAGGTGTCGAAAATGGATCATGAAGCGATGCGTCATTGAGTTTACGCAAGTCGACACAGATCCTGATGTCTCCTTTAGTTTTATTTTCTTGCACGACCATGGGACTAACCCATTCGATTTCTTCTACGGGCTCAATGATGCCTGCTGCTAGCATCTTATCGATCTCATCCTTAAATTTTTCTTTGTAGCGTGGATTTAATCTATATGGATGCTGCTTGACTGGTCTAGCATCCTCTTTCAATGGTATCCTCATTACTCCCAGGTCTTCGACTATTCCCTTCATCTCTGTGAACTTGGTGGGAAATAGGTCCTGGTAGTCATGTAGCAAGTCTGCAATCTGTCCAATTGTTTCATCGGTCCAATAGTCTCCAATAGAGGCAAACTTTGGTTCTGTTTCTGTGCCAATATTGATCTTTTTAATCTTGATCGGCTTTGTGATTGCTGGAATATGTAGCTTCGGTCCATCAACATCGCGAGTTCCTTCTAACTCCGGAATGTTGATGTTGCGAGGATCCTCCTCCTCCTCCTCTGGTTCTGCTTCGAAGTTATAGCACTTGAGCGCATATTCTAATTGGATGGCCCACTTTGGTTGAGTATGTACTGATAGGGTACAATCCTCAAATATCTTAATCTTTATTACATCTAGGGCCTGATCAACATTTGGATACTCAAATTCAAAAGCGAAGGTAAGTAGAAAGTTGTCTATTAAAAGTGGCCATGTAGTCATTCCCTTGCACAATTCAGTCTCTGTGTACTAGTTCCGTGGAACTGTGTCCAAAGTGTGAATGAATCAATGAACCCATTCATCCTCAGGAATGTCCGACCAATCCTGTTCACATGTCTGAATATGTGACCTGGGGTCACTTTCTCCTGTGTATCTCTGCTGGACATACTCTCTGTCGGTAGAGAATCTGATCGCCATCAATCTCTTAAGATCATCCCATGATGCGATATTCTCTTTATGTGCATACCACCATCTTGCAGGTGTGGCTCATACTGCAAGGTCCATAGCTGCGATCCTCTGCTCGTGAGGAATTTGTTGTTCATATTGTGTGAGAAAGTCTTGGATATCTGTTAGACCACGAAATGATGGAATCTTGTTGATATCTGCGCCAATCCATCGCAGTGACTTAGTCATGTACGCACATCTACGCGATGAGACTTCGTAAAGTCTGTTCTGCCAGTTCTCTAGACCAACATCCGAATCCGATGCGCATGAGATGTCACATCGCCAACTAATGTTCCCTTCTACGGTTGGATTGATGTAGTCGCTCTGGTTCGCAGTCATCTGATAGAGACTGTCCATGTTACGTGCCTCTTCCTTTGCTCGGATAGGTTCAATGTATCTAGGACCCTGAAGAGGATCTAACATTGCGATGACCCGGATCTGCGCATCCTCAAAGGTCATTTGTCTTCTCTTTAAGTCGATAACGGCCATGTTACCGATCGCCCAATCAATGCCTAGCAGTGCTGGATATGGTCTACTATCGAGCTACGAACTCCGTCTGCAGAGCTACGAACTCCGTCAATGTCAACTGGTACCTACGATAATCGACCCAGGGGTGATACCCGCTGTTGATTAGCTAATCGTAAATGGATAGGCGATCTGACTAACTTAGGGCTACCCATCTGTTCCCATGTCTGCTTAGTCAGAACATTTACCTCTGATCCTAGATCTAGGATCACCTCGTCATTTCAAATTCTCCAACCTGTGCTGTGAGTCGCATCTCTCTTCCTATTCTTGTATGTCCCATAATGCTATGAACAGCATGCTGTGCACTGCTCATGGAGGAAGATGGTTGACACTAATATATGATGCGCTGAAGTTCTCCGATAGCTTGCTCATTTCTCACGAGTTTTAAACAGCTCCACAGGAAGGATTGTACACTTCCTGTCAACTCATCATCGTCGCATGTTCCCAATGTGGTAGCCTGCGATATCTATACAAGGCTAACGCCACAAGGTGCTTGCTGCGGTATGCCCCTAGACGGCGGTACCTGCGATCCTGATTGCATAGGGTCATCAAAGAAAGTCTTAGCTTCCTGAAATGTCTGTTTATTCTTCTGTAGGTCAAGTGGTGTTTCTTTGTTAGGAGCTTTGCGCACCCACTCTTGACCTGTGGTCTTTTCAGTAACCCGCGATGTCTCATTGGTGGAAGCACCGCTGCGAGTCACAATGTTGACTCTTGGTTCTGGTTCTTCCTGCTTAGCAGCAATAGGCTGGATGTTTTGGTGTACTGCTGGCTTAGGTTCTCTGATCTTAGCTATCAAGGTAGGACAGTCTTCTATAGCGTGATCGTAAGATTTGCAATAGTTACATGTGGTGGTAGGGCTCTGACAGTCCCTAGCATAATGTCCTAGAACTCCACAGTTGTAACAAGTGATTGGTCCGCGACCGCGGCCAAAGCCTTCTCCCCGGCCAAAGCCTCTAAATCCTCCTCATCCTCCACGACCAACATGAGCTTGATCATACTGTGGTCCTGCTGCTGCACCCTATGTTTCCGATTGAACTCTGTACAAGTCTTGCTTGCTCCCGACCATGAGATCATAGGCTCGGCAATCGTGTTCATCATGGCCTACGAACTTGCAGAAGACGCAGTATAAGTTCTTAGGTGTATGTACGTACTTCTGAAGTAGAGGGCACTGATGAGGTAGATGTCCTCTTGTTTTGCATATTTCACACCACGGCCCGTGGGTCTGTGGTAAGGGGTTAGGAGCCCCGGTTGCTATATATTCTACAAAGACTGGACAATTATCTTTAGTATGGCCTTGTGCTTTACACTTTATGCACCATATGTCTTGCACAACCTCTTTCCCTTTCTTAAGCTCATGCATCTGTATCGTGAGATTAGCCAACTGGTTTTGCAGATTTGTCATACCTGTGCTGGTTTCAGCTAGAGGTGAAGCCTCTAGTTTCATCGCCATCTCCAACGCGTCATCCTACGTCTGGAGTTTCTACTGCATTAATGGTAGTCTAATGTGAGGGAGCAGTGCTGCAATAAACCATTCCTTATGCTACTCCGGTGCAAACTCAAAGATGACTTGGTCTATAAGGGCTTTAAATTTCTGATCGAAGTCCCACACTGACTCTGTAGGTAACTGTTTGATGTCTTTGAGCTCTGTAATGCACTGTGACTCAGACTTAGGTTTCTTAAACTCTTTAATCATGGCAGTCCTGACCTGGACAAGTGTTCTGGGTACCGCTGAGGTATACTTCATATACCATGTTAAGGCTCGTTCTCTCAGTGTGGTGACCAACTATACAAGTTTACTATTATCATCATTTATTGCTTTAATGGTCCACACGGCTTCACATAGAAACCAATGCTGCTCTGGGTCCTCTGCCCCTGTACCCTTAAAGATAGGTAGCTTCATATCATCCCCCATTCTACTTCTACGTGGTGGATGTTGATTTGCTGTGTTACTACCACTCGGTGGTGTAGGTGGAGGTGATGTAGCGGTAGTATGTACTGTCTGGGAGCTACTAGATGGGGTTCCTACGGGATTGTTCTGAGTCCCGATCTGTTTCTGTGGGGTATAAGGGTGGTAAGGGATACCCCCTTCGGCTCTTTTTGTGGTACTATAACTCTGTTGTCTAGTATTATCTGAACTATCTTCAAATATGGGAGAGCTGAAATCTACTTTGTATTTCTTTCCACTACGTGTACGTCCAATGTCATCAAAATCACTTTCAAACTCTTGTGACATTACTATCTTTACTTATTCATCTGAAGCTAGATCCATTGTTCATTTTTCATGTAATAACATCTTAATGGACAAGTTTAAAGATTTTAGGTACTTACCGTGATATCCTTTGAAGAAGTACCGCTCAGCCTCGCTGAAGCTTTTTCTCTGTTCAACTGCAAACTCTGTGACGAAGCCTTCTAGCACACTCGCAAGCCAGAAGTCTACTGTCCTTGTAATGGGATTATCAAGGTTCTTCACAGTCTTAATCAACTCCGGTGTCCAGACAATGTTTCTTTTCTTCTTGAATATGCTCGTATCAGTCAACTTTTATAGCCAGTCGTAAAGCTCGTTTCCAAAGGTCGCAAAAAATATCGCATGCAGGTCTGTAATGATATGTTTTTGTAACCAGTCCTCTGTACTCAGTCTAGGACTCTTGTTCTCGTGTTCGGAAAACTCTTTCTCCTTAGACCAAACACACTCGTTGATTTCGTCACTAGTATGGTGCCACCAGAACATCAGTGCTCAGTTTGTTCAAAACTGGCAACAGAACCATTTGTTGGCTTGCTGTGTAGACCCGGGTTTACTATCATGTACCAACAACACCCCTTGCTCACTGGCCCTTTCGGCAACAGACCGTGGAGCGGCTTGAAGTCTCACCCGAAGTGATCCTAATGGGTTGGCCAAAGACTCAAGTGTCTCGACCAGGTTCTGTATGGCGTCTTGCGTGCGTCTCACAGCTCTTCTTAGCCTGTGAGGTATCTCTTTCTGCGACTCGACGCGCAGTTTCCTCTTACTCGCGATGACTCTAGTCCTTATTGCATCACCGCGTCCTGGGCAACTCGTAACTCTCTCCTACGCTCAATCCTCAATCTGCAGTACCATGCACCACAGCTCCTCTGATGGTGCGATATTGCCTCCCTGCGATATCCTACCGCTGCGACTCAGCGTACTTAGCTTGCTGGTGTTCAACTTATAGGACTCAATACGCAAGGTTGTTTTATACTGCGACTCTTAAAAGTCTTGAGCAAAACTTATACAAACTCTTATACATAAAACTTAAAGACTTCAACTTGCATTTATCCTTTAACTATGTTGTGAACTGAATAACACATACATACATTTACAGTAAGCAAAGTTCATGTAATGAATGACAGATATAACAAGCAAATACAATCACATAACACTCTGATTTTACGTGGTTCACTTCTAGGGTAGAAGCTACATCCACAGAACTATGTTTCTATATTATAACTTGAGAGAGGTACACAGTTCTGATGCACCGCATATGCAGCTAGAGATCTTCTGGGTAACTCCACACACAACCTGGAGCCCTTATCTCTTAGATCTCTTCTCTATATTTTCTTTTTACAATATACTCTCTCTCTCTCTCAATCCCTGCAGATTGTTACAATACAAAATACATTGAGCTAACAGATTACTGGACTCTCAGACTCTCTGATGTCTAGCTCCAGAAGGACTGACTAGCTGGATGGCTTAAAATGCTCAAAATGCCAACCTTTTACAATACAAAATACATCCCTTTGTAGGCGGCTCGAAGGTCTCGCCATTACAACACTGTGGGCCTGTCCTAATAGTAACCCAAAACCCTAATTAGTGACAGTCGGCATATCTGTACTTGGGGTAGCCGCTTTCTGTCACACCACTGCTCTCTGCAGTCTTCCATGCTTCCCGACGCTGACCATGGGTACTAAGCACCGCTTCCCGTCTTCTGTCCTTCGCCTTCAATACCTCGGCCTCGTCGCTCCTTTTCCTTTATGAGGGTAGCTGAGCCCTCCTGTCTTCGCCGCTGCCTTCAATGCAGTGGTTGAGCTCTCTCTTCTCGGTCGCTCAGGTACCATCGTCTTCCTTGACTTCTCTGTCCCAACAATCACGGTTTCTGGCTCTGCTCTACAGTTAGAAACATGCTACGGCGTCGTAGCTTTACCTTATCTCTTTGTCTTCACCAAACTATCTATCTGCCAAAATGGAAGCTTTTCCTGTAGCTGCAGGACTCTGCTCCAACAATGATCTAATACTATCGTTATTTTTTGTCGACACCGTGGAAACCGTGGAGTCTTGGTTTTATTTGAACGCTTCACTTTGATTTGTTTTCGATGATTTTTTTTCACTGTCGGAAGTTTATTAAAGTGTGAATCAGGGCCGTAGTTCTCTACATAGCCGCCGTTGCGGAAGCTAACTAATGAACGTCCCGATGGAAAGTCATGTTTTTTGCTGATGGGCTTGTATCTCCTTTGTTTATTTTTCAAAAAACTTTTACTTTTTTACTTTCGGCGTTTTTGTTTTATCAACGGTCGGAGTTTTAGTCTTTAACGATGTCGTCGTTTCGGAGTCCTTGTTGTTTGTCTCGCCGACACTGCGAAGTATTTTGAGTCTCTAGGTTCCGATGAGTTAGTCATTAGTTGCTTCGATCGCCGACGATTTTCTATTGTCGCGGAAGCCATAGTCAGTCTGTCTCCCGCCGTTGTGGCTGCGTAGTACACTATCCCGCCGATGCATTAGTCCTTCCTCTTGCCGATGCCGACCTTTAGCCCTTAGTTCTTCCGATCGCCGATGTTTTCTATTGCTACGGAACCCTTAGTCCATATGACTCCCACCATTGTGGCTCCTTAGTGAACTAACCATCCGACATATAGTTGTTCCGTTCGCTGATGGTTAGTTCTGATTTTCGTTGATGCCTGGTTTTATTGACCAAACCTTTTACTTTGCAATGTTTTGTTTTTGCTATCGGAGCGGTGTTGATGATTGATCAGAGGACTAGTCCTTTGTGTTGCCAACACAGTGGCAGCGTTAAGATTTAACGCGTCGATCCATAGTCCTCCAAGCCTCCGATCGCCAATGCTTTTAGTTGGTCCGGAAGCCATAGTCAGTCTGTTTTTCGCCGTTGCGGCAACGTAGTGAACTAACCTGCCGAGTCATTTGTGGTTCCAATCTCCGATGCTTAACTATCGGTGGTCTTTAGCGTTTGGGATCGCCGACACTGCAAATATGTTAAATATTATAGCCCCGACACTTAGCGTTAAAGGTCTCCGACGCCAATTGACTTAATAGTCTCACGGGACCCGTAGTCCGTTCACTGTCAGCCGTTGTGGCTATGAATAGGACTATTCTTCTGTAGTCCTTAGTGCTTCCACCCGCCGATCTGATTTTCCCGCCCGATGCTTAGTGTTCAAAACTACTGATAGGGTCTTCCTGTTGTTTTCATGGGCAACGGAGGTTTCTGTTTTTGGTCAAGTTAGGGATTTCGCGATGAGAACGCAGTACAGGGCCTCACTTTTGATGAATAGTTTTATTGATAGTGTGGTTTATGTTTTGTTGAAAATCTAGATGATCTTGAATGCAGTCCGGATTAATGATGAGTTTTTCATTTTAACTGCAGCCGGACTTAGAGGATTTTTTTTAGACCCAATTTGATGATTACTGCTGCAAAGAAGACATATATAAAAGACAAAGCAGAAGGGAGTTGACTGAGGAAAGGAAAAGTAAGAAGCAAAGATGTTGCTCAAAAAAAGAAGAAAGTGAAGGTCTGAGATCAACAGGATCTCAAAAAGACCAATGGATTACTACGCAGAATCGATAGCAGCAGAGGCCCAGGCTTGGGAAAAGTTCATCAGTTACCAAGCTAGTCCCTGTTTATAAAATGCTTTTAAATCTTAATCTGAAATGTAACGTATTGTATAAATCATGAGCACTCACTAAAAGACAAAATTGTGGGATTAAACGGTTGGGGGAACCCAAAGGTCACCGGGGGGGCAGCCCAAAAGTTTTTCTATTTTGTATAAATATAGAAGAGTTAGATGTAATAAAGGAATTTTTCCCAGATAGATTTGTGAGAGTATGTTGTAGGAAGAACTATTTCCTTTTGCAATAAAGAATTACAAGTTGCATGTTGGAGAAAGCTTGGTGGAATGTTTCAAATGTTGTGCTATGGATTTGTTGAATGTGAACTATTTCATTTCCAGCTGTTGTCCATTAACTGTGAGATCGTTCTAAGTCTTTAAACCTATGTTCTTGTTATGAATGTGCTCTAGTTTATTCTATGAAATTTCCACTGTGGGTAATGAAGGCTTTTCATAAACAATAAGCTATCTTCTTGTTCATATATCTATTAATGTTCATGTGTTTTGAAATAAGTAACAGCTATCTGTGATTTTTCTTAATGCATGCGCAGAAATACATTACTCATTGATAAATGATAATCTTGCTCCCTAGGGATAGGTTAGATAGTTAGTTTTAGTTTCTTGCTATGTGTGATTTAGATGCGAGAGAGTTAAGATGAAAGGTAAGAACCTGCACATCACATTGTGACCGCTTCTCGTATTCTCTATCAATCTGCATTCTTAGATAGGCACTTGCATATCATACTTAAATTCAAAAAACTAAAAATATACACGGTGGACCGGGCCGTAACCGGTAAAACCTTGTATTTTGTTACTTGACCTACGGTAGCCGGACCGTAAACCGGACGGATTCCCCATACCAAACAGTAATGGGCTAGTTGGGAACGTTTACTGGGGAGAATCCCTAGCTGTTGTTACCTACGATTTTCCAAGCCTCAACAGGCACTTATCCCTTTCCCTTGGTTGTTGATGGTTTTGGACTTCAACCTAAACAAGACCTTGACAAGGGAGAATGGAGATGGAAAACAAAATTACTTTGCACCAACCTAATTTTGTGTCTAGAGTAGGGATTGATGAAGGATGATTCAATGGGCATGGCTTAGTACAATGGATTGAGAAATCATGGTGCAACAACCATGGTTGTGAGGGTTTATGGCTCTTTGCCTCCAAACTAGTGCTACCTACACAACATAGAATGGACTCCCCCATTGTGGTATGTCCATGTATCAAACACTAGAGGACCAAGGTGAATTGGGAGAGTGATGAGAAAGTAACAAATGAAGGCATTGTGTGCTTTGAGGAAAATATGGACTATAGGGTAGGTACTATTCTTCATAAATAAAGCATAACAACTCAAGAAAGATGGAGAACGAGAAGAGGAAAGGGTTAAATGAAAACGAAGGGAGAATGGAGAGGAGGTGGACCTAGAATAACCATTGCATAGAGGCAAAGGTAGACCCTCCACATGAAAGGCTTGTAAGGGCTCCAACCTAATAAAGACTTAGACCAAAGGCCTTAATTTAGAGGCACGCCACATAGCTCATGGTTTTACTACTCGAAAAATGTTTTTGTGACACAAAAATTGGAAAACTTAGAGGAGATGGTTCATGGGCACAACACTGCCATTAGCAGGAAGAAGATAGGTTTTGGCATGCATCATCTTGGATATAGGCTTTTCATGAAGCACAACCACCAAATATTTTATGACCCTCAACCTCTATTGGTATACAAAAAAAATTGATAGGATGTCGCATGGACTTTTCTTCTAAGTAGTCTCTAGGAGGCATTGCAACAATGCAATGAAAAAATCCATGTATTGCTTAAAGCCATCTAGGGTATAGAGGGTGATGAAAGAAAAAAGGGATGAAGGAGACATGGAAGATGACCAAGATGGAGGGGACTCCCAATAACCCGTCTCCCTTAATGATGATATTGAATAGAAACAAGACTCTTTAGTTCCCTATATCTTTGAGGATACAATTTATTCATTTTCTTTCTATTATTGTGAAAAGTTAGCATAGGATTTAGATGCAATGGGTCATGTTATGTCCAGTATTATTTTGTTCTACTTTTACTATGGCATAGATGTTTTCAAATTTTGAACATGGTATTAGTCAATCCTGTGGACTTGATAAACTATTATAGGGGAATTAGTTTGAGGATTTCTCAACTTAATTCTTTGAAAACATGTATACTAGTTGGTGCATATGAATATAACTTGCCACTTAAAAATATCACAATTCACATAATTTAATAAATTCTATTGTTGCAAAATATCTTGGAATTAAAGTGACTCAAGTGCCACAATTTGAGATGTGTATAGAACATCGAATGGCTAAGTAATGTGTAGATAAATGTGTTCCTCAACAGATTGTTGGAAACCATATTTCATTCCCTATTGTTTTGTTATGCCTATTGGTGATGATGCAGTGTTAGGGGTTGAATGGTTAGCTTGCTTAGAAAATTTTTATCTTATATATTAATGATGGGTTGATGTCTATCACACGTGATGAGAAAAAGGTTACTTTGAAGCATAGTTGCAGGATACAAGGAAAGAAGACCTTGGTGTTACTAAAATACAAAAGAAATGTTGATATAGTCATATTTTGTCATATCATAAGATATTTTATATGATCGACATATCATTCAATGTATTATATATGTATCTATAGCATAAGATACAAATATAAAAATGATAGCACCGCACAAAATAAGGAAAAATCTGAAAATCAACCCCCAATAAATGAAAGGACGCCAAAAATAGAAGAAGAAAAAAGTATTGGTTTATATATTTATAACATAAAATCTTTATTTTCATCTATCTATAATTTTTTATTTTTGAGAATGGGTTGTATGGGATGTTTTTAGATACGTTTTTTTGTTGTATTATATCATGATGTATTCATATTTGAATTTGGTAACTATGTTTTGAAGGGGATAAAAAATCATCCACAATTAAAAAAAAATCCAACTTGTGGAATGGAAAAAAGCATTAAAAGGGAGATCCTACTTATGTTATTCAACCAAAATTCCTAGAGGATATGATTTCAAAGGTTGTTGGATGGAAAAAAAAAAACATTAAAAGGGAGATCATACTTATGTCATTCAACCAAAATTCCTAGAGGATGTGATTCACATGCCTTTAAATGAATAAATTTAGGCCATGGAGTAGATGCGGTGAATAACCCATTAAAAGCATATGAATGTGTATTTAATGTTTATCATTGGTTGCCACCATATTGTGGGATGGATTAAGTCATCAAATTAATCATAAGTACCCCCCTATTGTTATGTCCAATCTTTGAAAGACAAAAGAAAAATATATGACCAAGTTGCTTCAAATGGGACACCATTCAAAACAAGAATCCTTGTTTTCCCCTGTTGTTATAGATAAAAAGAAGGATTCCTTCTATAAAATGCTTCAACCATATAAATAACCACATATTAAATAATTGATACATTATCCCTCATATAGATGATTTAATGGATGAGTTGCATGTTGCAAGTGATTTTATGAAATAAATGTCATAAGGTCTTGTTACAATCAAATAAGGGTAAAACATGACGATGCCCACAAAACAATGTTTAGAATAAACACATAGCATTATGAGTTTTTAGTTATCCTTTCAAAAATAACTACTATTCTTGTTGGTAAGTTGAGTTATGGTCTAGCAATAACATGGAGCAGTTGTTGTGGCACTGATGTAGGTTCAAATTGTAGTGAGCATGCTCGCTCCTCCCGTGGGGTTTGTTGAATGTGGCTATTGATATTGAAGTAGGATTTGGGGAATTAATGAGACTATGGAATGTGTCATTCTTTACTCAAGTGAGCGAGCATGGGATGCATTGGTATGGGGCTTATTGTCCCTCAAAAACATGGGTTCTACTAAAAGAGTAATGTGTTAACTACATCTTAGACAACACAAAGCGATTAAACCTTATCTTCATAAGTTTGTATTGGTCTTTTTTTATGATATTATGATCTACAATCAAAATGTTGAAACTCATTCAATGTGTTTGGTGATTACTTGCAACCTTGTAGTAAATCAAGCATCACGCACTAGGCTAAATTATCTAAATATTCATCTTATGCCACAAAATTGTAGTATTTGGGACATGTGATCGACAATGAAGGGATTAAGATAGAATTAAAGATTAAAGATGTTTTAGAATTGCTTACTTCATAAAATATAATTCGATATGCATTCATTATTGTAGATTTTTCAAGCGATTCTCCGAGATTTCACCCATATCATTAATTATTAAAGGCAAAAAAGTTTAAATGGATAGCGCAATTAAAGAAAGTTTTTAACAATGTTAAATGATTGTTGTTAGAGAATTTGATGCATGAGGTTTTGAATTAACGGATATCATAATGCTAGATGGAAGACCATTTGCATATTTAAGCTAGAAATGACAGATAAAGGGATTATCATGCCTATGTATGATCAACAATTGTTGGCATCATATATGCATTAGCAAAGTTCAAGCAAGACTTGTTAGCTTTTAAGGCTACTCCAAAAGATTTTACACCATACTTTGAGGTGCTTCATGTGATGTGGATTGCACGGTGTGTTGATTACCCTTATTTGTGCCACGATGGACATGCATATTGGAGTTAGCATAATCATGGATTTCCATGCCTTGACTTGATGTTTCTGTGGTAGGCTTCCTTGGAGCATTGGAACCCTAAATGTCATGTTGACTTTCTTCATGTGGTGCACACTTTGAGGGGTTGGTTGCTTGCTTAGGAGGATCACTTACTTCATGTGGTGCATACTTTAAGGGGTTGCTTGCTTGCTTAGGAGGATGACTTACCTTGGTGGACGAGGAGCATTGGTCATCTTGGAGGAGGGAATTAAGCCCTAAATGGCTTGTGGACACTTGGTTATTGTATGGAGGCTTATATTTGACTTGAATGTGCTTGGGTTGAAGAGTGATAATGTAGATAGGGTGGACTCAAAGGTACACATGGTTTAGGATGGAATGTTGGAGAATTGGAGGACTCTTCAGGGAGCAACTTCCATTTAGTGGAAATAGGGCCCACACACCCATCAGAAGCAGCTACACGAAATGACTTAGGGTCTGCATTAAGAACCTCGAATCAAGTTGCTTCTCTTGTGTTGATGAAAGGTCATTTCTTCCTGTCAAGAAATGATGCTTGAGGAGAAGCATTAGACTTTTCTTGAGGAATGCTAAACCTAGTTGGATGTGCAAGCCTTGGAGCTTGATATGTGTCATCTAGAGTTGGAATAGTCCACATGTGGGTTTATCTTCTTGTTGTTAGGTTGCTTCTTGTGAACTAAGACCACCGTGTATTATTGGCTTCCCCCACTTCTCATATAAATAGAGGGAGGAGATGGTGTTATCATCACTTGTTCACCCTTGTATTCAAAGATGTGAGATTAGGGAGAATTTGTCTTCGTGTACTGTGCTTCATGTGTATTTGTTTTGGTCCGAAAGCAATATAATTCTTGGAGGAATTTCAAGGAAGTTTGGAGTTAGAGTTTCACTCTAAAGACAAAATACTTGAGTTTGGGAGAATCCCAAGAAGAACAACGAAAACCTTTTATCTTGTCTCTCTTGTGAGAGAAGAAGACTAGGGTTTTGTGGCATTTGCAAAACCTAGTGCTACTCTATGTGCTTGTTTTGGAGGAGAAAGAAGGAGACACCCTTGTGCACTTGTAGAAAGCAAGTGTGAGTGCCAAGGAGTTCTTGATGTTGGTGTTAAGTTGTTAAGAATCCTCAAAGAGTGAGTAGCTTTGGTTAGGAGTGATTACTAGCTAGGAGTTGGTGGCTAGGGTTTTCATATGATTTTCTTAGCTAGGGTTTGGAGCACTTGAATTGTACCAACTTGTGTTACATTTTTGGTATGTACATGTACATCATTTCTTATATACACATATGAAGTGTTTCAACTATCCAAATAGTGTATTTGCATAACTATTTTTAACTATTTTTCAGCTTATGTTATCTTCTTGATTGGGTAGATTCTATGTTAGATTTTTATCAATTAGACAATATGATCTTAGGATCTTATCTTGTTGATGTATTTGTAACTTCGGAATGTATTCATCTATGTATCTTATGTATTCTAACCCAATGTTTATTCTAGGATGTATCTATAATGTAATTGAGTCATGTTGTCATTTCCCGATGTTCCGATCGGGAGGATCAATAACGTAAACAAGTCATGTCAAGTCATTGTGGGTAACCCTCCAATTGTCTAAGGGTTAAAGTCCCCGCAGTTCCGGGGCACTAGGGTTATTAGACTCTCCTAGTAGAGGTTGGCCCTGATAGGGTTTTAGTCATGTCAGGATTAGTATAAATAGAGAACTGGAGTCTCTATTTATCACACAACTCATACACACTCAAGTGTAGCGCATAGTTGAGGAAGGAGAAGACACAGGGGCTAGACAGGAAGAAGATTACTGTTGTCGGGAGATCACTTACTATTTTGGGCTTTTACTGTTTTGGTGTTGATTCTATCTCTGAGGAAGTTGCGGGGTTTTTTTTTCCATTTATGGTTTCCCCGAGGAAAAACACTGTGTTCATTGTCTCTTGTGTTTGATTGTTGTACTTGTTATTCTCTGAGTTAAAGATCCTAATAATGCTAGCTTAATGTTGAAAAACTAACATGGTATCAGAGCTAACCTAAGAAGAAGACACTGTGCAGCTGTGGGAACTAGGGCTTCCTAGTTTGTGGATCTTCCTCCACATATTTTCAGCAAAAATAAGGTGGAATAACTCTCCTCCTTAGGGCGCATCTTTCTATCGAAGCAGAATCCAATTCTGAGGTTTTTCAGTTTTGGACCCGACACTTCTGCCGAAAATTAGGGCTTTTCACAAAAGAGGAATTTTTCAGTGAGCCCAAGCCTGGAATGATCTCCTCCCCAAAATCGAATTTAGGGACAAATTTCAAGACATTTGGGTGGATAGATCTCCGAAAAAGCAAAACCCTAATTTGCTCCTGAACTAGCTCTGCAGGATTTCAGCCCAAGTTTTAGATCTGACATCTTGACCTGGTAAGATCTAAAATATTTTGTATTTCCATTTGAGGCTCTCAGTTAAGATGTCTCATCATACCAAGCGTGATGAAAAGCTTGAGGGAGTTGATAACTTCCGAGCCTGGAAGTATAGGATCTCCCTGGTCCTGGAAGAGAATGAGTTAGACTCCTACATCCATGAGGAGGCTCCAGTTCCAAAGGGAGATGAGGCAAAGGCCTTACATAAGAAGAATATGGTTATGGCAAAGAGGATCTTTGCTGATTCTAAAGGATCACCTTATACCTCAGGTGTCCTCTCTCAAGACACCTAAAGCTATGTTTGATGCCCTAACCAAGTTGTTTGAAGGGAAGAACATAAACCGAAAGATGACTCTGAGGAATCAACTGAAGAATGTGAAGATTCAAAATGCAGAGACTATCCAGTCCTACTTCACAAGGGTTTCTCATATCAAGGAACAATTAGAAGCTGTAGATGAAGAAGTGGAGAATGCAGAGATTGTGATGACAACACCGAATGGCCTTCCTAGGTCATGGGATTATTTCATCCAAGAAATCTGTGCTAGAAAGAAGTTAGTCAAATTCAGCAGACTATGGGAAGAATGTTCTCAAGAAGAAGCACAGATAGAAGCTCGAGAAGAGAAGATGGGAAGTGAAGATCAAGCTCTCACAGTTCACTCTAAGAAAGGTAGAAGAAAACCTCATCACTTCAAAGGTAAGAATCCTCATCATAGAGATAACAATAGAAAGGACCCATCTAGATTAAGATGTTATACATTTGATGAAATAGGACACTTTGCAAAAGATTGTCCTAAGAACAAGGTCCACTCTCATAAGAAGAAGGGGAACAAAAGAAGACATCATGCTCATGCTGCAGAGGATGATGAACCATCCAAGAAAAGAACTAGATATGAAAGTGAAGATTCTTCAAGCGAGGATGAATATGTTTTGATTTTCGCTCTCACAGGTAACATTACTCATGGTAGTGATGATTGGCTTATAGACAGTGGGGCTTCCAAACATATGACTAGATTCAAGGAATCCTTTGTAAGACTATCAAAACATGAATCACCTCACAAGGTGAAACTAGGAGATGACTACCAATATCCAATAAAAGGTAGTGGGGAATCTTCCTATAAACTAGACTCTAGAAAGTCTCTAGCAATGAAAAAGGTATTGTTTGTGCCAGGACTCAAGAAGAACCTTCTCTCCATATCAGCATTGGATGCAAAAGGAATGAGGGTTGCATTCATAGATGGTCAAGTCATCATGTGGCCAAGAGGTAAGACTATCGATGATGCAGTGGTGATTGGAGAACAAGAATGAGGTTTGTACAAATTGAAGGGCCATCCAGAACAGGCCTTGATCCATGACACAGTAGAGCCAAATGAGCTTTGGCATAGAAGGCTTGCACATGTGCATTACAGAGCACTACCTATTGCAAGCAAAGTTGTTGAAGGTCTTCCAGAATTCCAAGCAAAACATGATGGGATCTGCAAAGGATGTACGAAAGGAAAGAATACAAAGAAGACATTTCCTAGCAGCGAAAGCAAAGAAAAAGGAATCCTAGAAATCATCCACTCCGATGTATGCGGTCCTATGTCATCAAACTCACTAAGCGGGTATGCATACTATGTTTCTGTTATTGATGATTTTTCTAGGAAGACATGGGTCTACTTCATGAAGAACAAAGACGAAGTATTCAGCAAATTCAAAGAATTCAAAGCCTTAATCGAGAACCACACTGAAAAGAAGATCAATACTTTTCAATCAGATAATGGCAGAGAATTCACTTCGAATGAATTCAAAGAGCTATGCAAAGAATCAGGGATTAAGAGGGAGTTGTCCACTCCTTATAATCCACAACAGAATGGGATTGTGGAACGGAAGAACAGAACTATCATGGAATTTGCAAGAGCTATGCTTCATGATCAAGACCTTCATATGCATCTTTGGGCGGAATCTACCAGAACAGCGGTGTATGTACAGAACTGTACTCCACATAGAGTACTCAAGAACAAGACTCCTGAAGAAGTCTTCTACAGCAAGAAACCAGAAGTCAGCCATCTCAGAATATTCGGCTGTCTTGTGTACATACACATTCCAAAAGAGAAGAGAACAAAATTAGATCCTTCAGGAAAGAAGGGTATATTTGTGGGATACTCTGAAAGCTCGAAGGCTTACAGAATATATTTTCTAGGGTGCAAGAAGATTGACATCAGCAGGGATGTGACATTTGATGAAAACACAGCTTACAACAAATCCAGAAAGAGACCTGCTGAAGAACTTGAAGAAGCAGAAGCAGAAGCAGAAGCACCCAGAATGCATGATACAACCATGAACGAAGAAGCTCAAGAAGAAGATCGAGAATTTGAAGAACCACAAAGACCCAGTGTAGATCCACCTCTGGAGAAGAATCCTCATAAGAGGAAACCTGCTTAGGTACGAGAACTTATCCAAGGTGTGGAAAGATATGGGGCTCCAGAAGAGAATCACAGAGAAAGAAAGAGAACCAGATCGTGCTCCGGGTGTGTAGCTTTACTATGTGATTTCATTGATAAAGAACCTTCCAGTTACGAAGAAGTGGCAGAACGGAAAGAATGGAAGGATGCTATGATCGAAGAATACCAATCGATCATGAAGAATGATGTTTGGGATGTTCTCCCAAGACCAGAAGGGAAGTTAGTTGTAACTTCCAAATGGATCTACAAGATCAAGCATGTTGCAGATGGTAGCATTGAAAAATATAAAGCAAGATTTGTGGCACGGGGTTTCTCTCATAAAGAAGGAATAGATTATGAAGAAACCTTTGCACCTGTAGCCAAATATACTTCCATAATATCGGTACCTGCTCTGGCTGCAGTGATGAAATGGAAGATACACCAAATGGATGTCAAGACTGCTTTCTTGAATGGTGTAGTAGAAGATGAAGTGTATGTAGAACAACCACTCGGTTTTGAGACACATGACAGAGAGTCTCATGTATGCAGATTGAAGAAAGCCCTGTACGGTTTGAAACAGGCACCCAGGACCTGGTACGACAGAATTGACAGCTTTCTATCCAGTTTGGGCTTTACCAAGAGTAAAGCAGATTCCAACCTTTACTACAAGGTTGAAGATGGAAACCCAGTGATGATTCTACTATATGTAGATGATCTATTTGTAACAGGTACGGATGGGTTGATTGTTGATACGAAGAGAAAGCTTGCTGCTGAGTTCGAAATGAAGGACTTGGGGATGATGCATTACTTTCTAGGTATGGAGGTGTGGCAGAGTACAGATGGAATCTTCCTTGGACAAGGGAAGTATGCAATAGAGATCCTGAAGAGGTTTGGGATGATGGACTGCAAGGCTATGGCCACACCTATGGCATCAAACCTGAAGCTATTGAGCGATGCTTCATCAGAGCCTGTTGATGCTACGATGTATCGTCAGATGATTGGGTCATTGATGTACCTGACAAACACGAGACTAGACATTTGCTTTGCTGTGAACACCTTGAGCCAATTCTTGACAGATCCAAGAAATGTTCACTTGATTGCTGCAAAGCATATTCTGAGGTACCTAAGGGGTACAGTTGATTATGGGCTCAAGTACGATGCAAAACAGAAGATTAACCTAGAGGGTTATGTTGATTCAGATTGGGCAGGTAGTGCCATCAATAGGAAGAGCACTTCAGGGTGTTGCTTCAATATGGGATCAGGTGTGATCTCTTAGTTTAGCAGGAAGCAATCCTATGTGGCACTGAGTACAGCTGAAGCAGAGTATGTCGCAGCTTGTTCAGCTAGTTGTGAGGAAGTATGGCTACGAAAGCTACTGTCTGATTTATTTGATCTCCAGTTGGATGCTACTTGTATGCATTGTGACAACCAGAGTTGCGTAAAGTTGTCAGAGAATCCAGTGTTCCATGACAAGTCGAAGCATATTGAGATCAAGTACCACTATATCAGGGATATGGTGCAGAGGGGAGCAGTGAAGCTCCGGTATGTTGCGACGGAGGAACAGATCATTGATGTCTTGACAAAGCCATTGGCTAGGGTGAAGTTCGAGTACTTCAGGGAGAAGCTTGGTGTTCTCCAGATCGAGATTTCCTCCAAGGGAAAGTGATGACTCCCATAGCCTTTCTGCCATGGTGAGAGGATTGGTTCCTTCCATGGTCAGATGTAAGGGCTGAGACATTTTGTCATGGTGAGAGGATTGGTTCCTTCCATGTCAGATATGAGTGCTGAGATCCATAGCCATTCTAACGAGTAGGTTAGATATAAGGGTTGAGCCATTCTGTCATGGTGAGAGGATTGCTTCCTTCCATGTCAGATATGAGTGCTGGCCATTATGTCGAGTAGGACAGATGTAAGGGCAATTTCCATTCTTTGAATGGAGCTACCTGGTGAGGTACCAGGAAAAATCAATCTAGGACTGAGAAGCCATTCTGATGTGATAGAGGGATGTGTTCCCACTTGATCATATGTAAGGGTTGAACCATTCTGTCATGGCTAAAGGATTAAGTTCCTTCCATGTCAGATGTGAGTGTTGGCCATTCCGACGAGCAGGTCGGATGTAAGGGCAACTGGCCATTCCAACGAGCAGGTCGGATGTAAGGGCAACTGTCATTCTCTAGGAGAATAGAGGCACCTACTTAGTTACCAGGTAGCTCAGTCGAGGAGGACTGGGGGCCATTCTGATATGACTGTAGGATTGGTTCCTACAAGATCAGATGTGAGTGCAGAGCCCTTCCATCATTGTGAGCAGGATGTGTTCCCACCTGGATGGATGTAAGTGCAAAGCCCTTCCATCATTGTGAGCAGGATGTGTTCTCTCCTGAATGGATGTAAGTGCAAAGCCTTTTCACCATTGTGAGTAGGATGTGTTCCCGCCTAGATGAATGTAAGTGCAGAAATCTTTCATCATTGTGAGCAGGATGTGTTCCAGCTTGGATGAGAGTCTTTCATCATTGTGAGCAGGATGTGGTTCTGGCCTGGGTGGAAGAACAGAGTTCTTCCATCATTGTGAGCAGGATGTGGTTCTGGCCTGGATGAAAGTGAGGAAATCTTCCATCATTGTGAACAGGATGTGTTTCAGCCTAGATGGAAGTGCAGAACTCTTCCATCATTGTGAGCAGGATGTGTTCCAGCCTGGATGGATGTGAGTACTGTTCCTTTCTGACGAGTAGGTCAGATATAAGTGTTGAAGAAGACCTACATGGAGGCTAGGCCTACAACCAGCATGAAAAAGGGTTGGCTCTGTAGAACTTCCCGTGACGAGAAGAATCATGAGATAGCACCAATGATGATCCAGATCCAGTGATGATGATCCAGCAGTGATGATCTAGATTGAGTGATGATCCAGATCCAGTGATGATGCCCAATGATGATCCAGATCGAGTAATGATCCAGATCCAGTGATGATGATCTAGATCGAGTGATGATCCAGATCCAGTGATGATGATCCAGATCTAGTGATGATCCAAATCTAGTGATGATGTCCCATGATGATCCAGATTCGAAGATGAAGATGACTTAAAGATAAAGATGACTTGAAGACGAAGATGACTTAAAGACTCAGAAGACTTGAGATGCAGATGACGAGATGATCCAACTGATACAGAGAAGAAGACCAGTACTGAAAATTGTGTTGAAAGAATACCTTCCTAGTTAAGAGGGAGTGTTGATGTATTTGTAACTTCGGAATGTATTCATCTATGTATCTTATGTATTGTAACCCGATGTTTATTCTGGGATGTATCTATACTGTAATTGAGTCATGTTGTCATGCCCCGATGTTCCGATCGGGAGGATCAATAATGTAAACAAGTCATGTCAAGTCATTGTGGGTAACCCTTCGATTGTCTAAGGGTTAAAGTCCCCGCAGTTCCGGGGCACTAGGGTTATTAGACTCTCCTAGTAGAGGTCGGCCCTAGTAGGGTTTTAGTCATCTCATGATTAGTATAAATAGAGAACTGGAGTCTCTATTTATCACACAACTCATACACACTCAAGTGTAGCGCATAGTTGAGGAAGGAGAAGACACTGGGGCTAGACAAGAAGAATATTACTGTTGTTGAGAGATCACTTACTGTTTTGGTGCTGATTCTATCTCTGAGGAAGTTGCGAGGTTTTTTTTTCCATTTATGGTTTCCCCGAGGAAAAACATTGTGTTCATTGTCTCTTGTGTTTGATTGTTGTACTTGTTATTCTCTCAGTTAAAGATCCTAATAATGCTAGCTTAATGTTGAAAAACTAACATATCTGAGAGAATAACATGCACAGCAATCAATCACAAGAGACAACAGACACAGATTTATCCTTGTGGAAACCATAAAGGAAAAACCCCACAACTTCCTCAGAGATAGAATGAGCACCAATGGCAGCAATAAAACCCAAAGACAGAAAGATGATCTCCAACAGTTGTTCTCTCTCTCACTTGTGTGAGCTCCTCTTCTCTCACCTATGCGCTATAGCTGAGTGAATGTGTGTTCCAAATAGAGAAGCTCACTCTCTATTTATGCTAGTTTCCGTCTTGACAATTACTTATCAAGGCCGACTTCACTAGGAGAGTCTAACAACCCTAGTGCCCCTCAACTATGGGGACTTTTCCCCCCGATCAACAAAAGGAGGGTTAACCTCTATGAATTTACATGACTTGATTATATTAATGATTATCTCGATAGGAACATCGGGGTACAATATAAGATATACAAATGAATACATTCCGAAGTTACAAATACATCAACACTCCCTCTTAACTAGGAAGGTATTCTCTTGACATAATTCATCAGCACAAGTCTTCGTCACGAGATCAAAGTTGGATCATCATCAAAGCTGGATCATCACTGGATCATCATCAAACCTGGATCATCATTAAAGTTGAATCATCGCTGGATCATCGTCATCATCACTTCTTCCGCTATCTCGATCAAATGGTGTTATCTCTCAATTCTTCTCATCACAGGAATTTCTACAGAGCCAACCCCTTTTCATGTTGGTTGTAGGCCTAGCCTCCATGTAGGTCTTCATCAACAGAGCCAGCCCTTTTTCATGCTGGATGTATTGTCTTGCCTTTGTAAGGACTTCCCCTACATAGCCAGTCCTTTTTCATACTGGATGTAGCACCTTGCCTCTTGCAAGGATTTCCCCTACAGAGCCAATCATTTTTCATAATGGATGCAGCACCTTGCCTCTTGCAAGGATTTCCCCTACAGAACTAGTCCCTTTTCATGTTGGATGCAACACCTTGCCTCTTGCAAGGATTTCCCCTACAGAGCCAGTCCTTTTTCATACTTGATGTAGCACCTTGCCTCTTGCAAGGATTTCCCCTACAGAGCCAATCCTTTTTCATACTAGATGCAGCACTTTGCCTCTGCAAGGATTTCCACTACAGATCCATCCCTTTTTCATGTTGGATGCAGTACCTTGCGTCTGCAAGGATTTCCACTACAGATCCATCCCTTTTTCATGTTGGATGCAGTACCTTGCCTCTGCAAGGATTTCCACTATAGAGCCAGTCATTTTTCATACTGGATGTAGGCCATGCCCTTTGCGGGCTCTTCCACTACAGAGCCAGTCCTTTTTCATACTGGATGTAGATCTCAACACTTATATCTGACCATGGGAGGCCCCGCCTACCACCATGTCAAAAGGGCACAGCACTTATATCTGACCATGGGAGGCCCTACCTACCACCATGTCAGAAAGGCACATCACTTATATCTAACCATGGGAGGAACCAATCCTACCACCATGTCAGAAAGGCTCACGAACTCATCACTTCCCCTTGGAAGGAACCTCGATCTGGAGAACACCAAGCTTCTCCCTGAGGTACTCAAACCTCACTCTGACCATTTCTAGCATAGAATTACATCAAGGCTGAGTACGTCCAAGGATAACCTGCGAGCTTCGCTTGGATCGATTACATCCAAGGACAACCTACAGGATTGTTTACATCTGAGCAACCTACGAGCTTTGCCAAGATTTTATGCTCATACAACCTGTCTCACCGACTATGCTAGAACTCCCTCTTTCGAGAGATCTCGATCTAGATCACATACTGGAGCTTCACTACTCCTCTCTGCATCATACAAAAATGCACGTCAGATCAATAAAATCAAATAGTAGTTTTCAAAAGAAACATACTACCTCCCAAATAGTCGAGCAAGTGGAAACACATTTTTCCTCAGCTGTACTCAGCGCCATGCAGGACTGCTTCTTGCTAAACCAAGAGATCACACCTGATCTCATACTGAAGCAGCACCCCTAAGTGCTCTTCCTATCAATGGCATTGCTTTCCCAATTCGAATCCACATAACCATGCAGGTTAGTCTTCTGATTCGCCTCATATTTGAGCCCGTAATCAACTGTACCCTTCAGGCACCTCAGAATATGCTTTGCAGCAATCAGGTGAACATGTCTCAATGTGTTCACAACAAATCAAATATCTGGTCTCGTATTTGTCAGGTACATCAAGGAACAAATTCTCTGACGATACATCGTAGCATCAACCGACTCTGATGAAGCAACACTCAATAGCTTCAGGCTCGATGCCATAGGTGTGGTCATGGCCTTGCAGTCCATCATCATGAACCTCTTCAGGATCTCTACTGTATACTTCCCTTGTCCCAAGGAGATTCCATCTGCATTCTACCACACCTCCATGCCTAGAAGGTAGTGCATCATCCCCAAGTCTTTCATCTCGAACTCAGTAGCAAGTATCATTCTTGCAATTTTAATGAGTTCCTCTTTTCCTGTCAAGAACAATTCATCGACGTATAATAGGAGCATCGATGGTCTTCTGCCTTCAACCTTGAAGTAAAGGTTGGAGTTCGTTTTACTCTTAGTAAATCCTAGAGCCATTAGTAATAATTCCAACCTATCGTACCATGTCGGACCTCGAGATCTTCTGCAGTCACTCCCTCTAAACCGGAGCATCATTCTCCCTCTACCCTTCGTACTCTATGCGTTGAAACATTTATGTACCAGAGTAACAAGTAGCTTCCTCTGCTACTAATATTCTATGTATCCATCAAGGGTCACTGGATACCAAGATCCTCTATCTTGAACCTTTTCAAAATTTCTTCTCACACCCATCTGTGAGCTTTCCATCCTCTATAGGATTTCATCTTCAACCTTGTAACAAAGGTAAAGATCTTCATCACTCTAGGTGATCTTCAAGCTTCTCATGTATGTGTTATCCCATGGGTGCCTTCTGAGCTTCTACAAGGCCTTCTTTAATTTGCACACAAGTCTGTTTGTCATGTTCCTTAATGTCTCTTCGTATTCTATGCCTTCTTTCTGTGAGAAGCCTCGTGCTACGAATCTTGCATTGTATCCCACGATGTTTCCATCTATTGCATGCTGGATCTTGCAGATCCATATGGAAGACACTACAGACTTCCCTTCAGGTCTCAATACCGCATCCTAGACATCATTCTTCTTGAACCGGTACACTTCTTCCCTTTCTTCTTGGCTACTTCTTCATAGCTTGGAAGGCTCTGCATCAATGATGTCGCCCAACAGTGTCACATAACTGCACTGTGTCGGGGACCTCTTTCTTTCTTTGAAAGTATCGTCATAGTATTCTTCATCTTGTATTATTTCTCAAACTGTCGTCACTTGTTCTTCGGAACAAGTCTCATCCTTCTTTTCTTGTAGGCGATTGTACGCGATCTTTCCTACAAATCAAATGCATTAGTTGTATGGTTAGAAACATTTCATAAGGCATATTCATAATTGCGAATTCTTATACATAAAGATATAATCATGCAACTATTTTAGCCAATACAACATTCATCCATATCTCACAGAAACTTTCTAGATGCCTTCCATCTCTACCATGACATGATTGAGATTGTGCACTAATGCAATATGTTAGCAAAGAGGTTTCATTCTAGATAAGTAGCAATGGAGAGTTGTATGGCACCATGAGCTACTTACCCATCACATGCATATTAGTAGTATATTATCATTAATGCAAACATTCTATCATGCATAACACATCAACTGAATATAAACAAATACATAACAAAATAATATCATGAAATGACAATTGAATACTTATCTTTATTCGTTTTGTGGGTAGACTCCTTCTTGAGCCTTCAGCTTCATCATCTTATTCATTCATAACAACATCATTTCTTATCCAAATGCTAAGATGAATAAGAGGTTCTTCAAGAGTTGAGTCCTTCGTATTCCTCATTACTTGAGGGATCTTCTTTGGATGGTGAGAGCTTGATCTTCAGTTGCTCCCATTTTATTTTCTCTTATTATGAGTCGAGCTTCTTCCTGTGTGCACTCTTTCCGGAGTCTTCTGAAGGTAATCACTTCCTTCTAGCATACATTCCTCGAATGAATAAATCCCATGATCCTGAGAGGCCATTCAACATGGTTATAACCATGTATTATTCTTCTTCGATTGCTTTGTCTTAGCATCGAACACTTCATTTTGGTGTCTTTAAGGGTGACACATGAGGGATGAGATGATCTTTAATAGAATCTGCAATGATTCTCTTGGCTTTAGCCTTAGCCTCATCTCTCTATGGCTCCTAGACATTCTTTACGGAAATATTGATCCAAGTCACCTCTTGGCTTTGACCAAGTTCTTCTTGTGTAAGGCTTTGGTCTCATCTCCCTCTAGAACCGAAAACTCTCCACTTATGTAGGTGTCCAAATCATTTTCTTCAAAAACCAGTGAGATTCCATACTTCCATGTTTGGAAGTTGTCAACTTCACCAAGCTTGTCATCAAGCTGGTGTAATTAGTCATTTTGAAATGAGAACCTCAAATGTAAATAACAAAAGATTAGATCTTACCGATTTGAGATGTTCATCCTGGTTCCGAATCTCATTGATCTAGGGTTTGTGAGAGAAAACCTAATTTTCAAAACTTGGAATTTTTCAGATCTAATTGGATAGAAAGATGTGCCTCCTCAAGGCGGGCTGAGCAGCATACTCATTTTCTGAAAACAATGGAGGGAAGCTCCTGGAACAGGGAACCCTAGTTTTCCAATTTCTTCTACAAAAAATGCCTGATATTGTTTCTGCAATATCTCTAAAAGTACTACTCCTATGTGTTTGAAATTTCATATTGAGGTAGCCTTGTATGTCCTATTTCCAACACCACAGGTTTTATCAGAATTGGTTTCACCAATTGGTACTTATGATATTTTTCCCACGGTGACTTAATTCAGGACTATTCAACATAGTGAACTTGTACAGACAACCACGTGTCACTGTTTTACCTTCGAGGCCTGAAACTTTTACCACATAAAGTACAGTCCATGCCCTATCTAGAACATCTTGAGAAATTTCATTTGGACCTTCGTAGCCTGAGATATAGCAATTCTCCCTAGGTGTCTTGTTTAGGGATGAATTCTGGAAGAGGTTGAAACCCTAATTTGGAGGAATCAGATCTCCCAGAATATAGTGAATCTGAGACTGAAATTTTTACATAGGGTACATCAGGATTTTATCTTCGGCCGATGAAAATTTCGGCTCCTGATCCTTCTTCAATCTCGAGATATAGCGAATGTACCAAAACTATCAGTTTTAGTATTTTAGCCTGTTTTTCGGGCCCAGGGTCAAACTAGGGTTTGACTTTCCTAGAGTTTTACTCAACCAAAAACTTCGACCTTGGTCTCTAAAATTCGATTTTGATGAGGAGAGCGCTCACTCAAACATTCCTCTTCTGTAAAAAGCCATAATTTCCCGCAACAGTGATAGGTCAAAAACTGAAAATGCCCGGAATCAAATTCTGCTTCGACAGAAAGATGCGCCCTTCAATGGAGTGTCAGCCTAGCCTCCTTTTGCTGATAGATTGTGGAGAGAGACCCAAAAAGTAAGAAGCCCTAGCTTCTGCAGCTACACAGTGTCTTCTTCTCAGGTTAGCTCTGATACCATGTTAGATTTTTATCAATTAGACAGTATGATCTTAGGATCTTATCTAAGAGAATAACATGCACAGCAATCAATCACAAGAGACAATAGACACAAAGATTTATCCTCGGGGAAACCATAAAGGAAAAACCCCGCAACTTCCTCAAAGATAGAATGAGCACCAATGGCAGTAGTAAAACCCAAAGACAAAAAGATGATCTCCAAGAGTTCTTCTCTCTCTCACTTGTGTGAGCTCCTCTTCTCTCACCTATGCACTATAGTTGGGTGAGTGTGTGTTCCAAATAGAGAGGCTCACTCTCTATTTATACTAGTTTTCGACTTGATAATTACTTACCAGGGCCGACTTCACTAGGAGAGTCTAATAACTCTAGTACCCCTCAACTGTTGGGACTTTGCCCCCCAATCAAGAAAATGAGAGTTAACCTCTATGACTTTACATGACTTTATTATATTAATGATTCTCTCGATAAGAACATCGGGGTACAATGAAATACAAATGATTCTCTCGATAGAAACATCGAGGTACAATATAAGATATACAAGTGAATACATTCCGAAGTTACAAATACATCAATATTCTAGAGTTGGGTGCTCATGCTGATTTGAGATAACTTATGGCTGAATTGGTTAAGTGATTTAACATTTATCTAGAAGATAAGAGGGTAGATTTATTGATGTTATAATTCACTGTAATAAGACCTTTTAGAATTATTATACGCTTGGAAAAAGCGTCTTGAGTGTAATAGCTTTGTGGTATGAAGTACACTTGATTGGTATTTATTTTCTCAGATTCCCTTGAGAATCGAGTTAAAGAGTTCTTGAAATATCTACAACACATACCTTGCTATGTTCAAAACAAATTTAAGATAGAAATGTATTGTAGATAAATGACAACCTACAAATAGATGGATAAACAGAGATCGCAACACACTATTAAAAGCCTAAGAAAATGAGTAAATTGGCTTCACTAAAAGAATCAGAATCCTAGAATAAGACTTTCATATCTCAATCGAAATGTGCCCATTTTGGGCCTTCTATAGATATAGCACACCACAAATGATTACATGGATAAAACATGAATGCCTAGTGCCCATTTTGGGCCTCGTAGAGATATAGCGCACCACAAATGATTATATGGATGAAGCATGAATACCTAGTGCCTCTAGTGGAATCCACTTCGAAGGGTATGAGCAAGTTATGGCTGAAGTGAAGAAGCAATTTGCAGGAAACCAAAGATAGAATAAAATACTTGACAGACAAAAAAAAAAAAGGCCAGAGAGAGAGCTTTTTAGAAGGAGACGTTGTTTACATCAGGTTGCAAACATATAATCAACTTGCAATCAAGGAAAACACAAATAAAAGTTATTCAGGATGAGGCATTGTTTTCATCAAGTTGCAACCATATACTCGTTATTGAGCAAAACAAGCACAAACCTTAATGCTATGGGCCTTACAAGATAATACAAATCAGAAAACTTTGTGTTACGCTAATCGCGATTTAAAAGGCGCTTTTGCGATTTAAATTTGAATCGGGCCGTAAACGATCTGATTCAAACCTGGTCGATTTTTACTCGGGTTGACCGATCTTTAACCAGACAATGAGACTTTTACTCGCCATTTAAACCAACTCCCGAGTTGAGGTCGCAATTTTTGGTTCGCGTGCCCATAATTTGTTACAAGATTGAATTTGCCTCCATATTTTTCATTTTTCCATTCGTTGTGGGTGTATTTGGGTGTACCACATGTTTTCTTCAAGCAGTGATCATCCAATGTGTTGGAGATAATGTCTGAAATGATAATCTGCATTATAGTGATCATCCAATGATTGGGTTGTGTGTATCTCATGAGATGAGGAAATAGGAGTTAGGTTTGATCTCCGATAGGGTTGAGATCCATGAATGTAGGATCTAAGAGCTTAGTTTGCTGAAGATTGTTTTATTATATATTGTAATCATTTCTCTTTTACCATTCGAGATCCATAAATGTAGGATCTAAGAGCTTAGTTTGTTGAAGATTGTTTTATTATATATTGTAATCATTTCTCTTTTACCATTCAAAATTGAGATTGTTTCTTTATATATTGTAATCATTTCTCTTTTTACCATTCAAGTATGAGCGAGCCTATGTGCTGTGCAAGTATGCCTCTCCAATTCTAAATTGATATCAAAGCCGTGAGGTTGTGAATTGAGGCATTGAGAAGAAAGCTACTGTGTAAAGGAATCCAGGAATCCACTGCTTGAGATTGAGAAGAACGCTACCTGTAGAGAACCCGTGAAGGAGTCGTTTGGAAAAACCGTGAAGCCACTCTTCAGCTGTCGACAGCCAGTTGAGCATCCCATCCGTGTGAGTGAGGGTTGTTGTCCGTGGAGCAGGATATGCAGCTGTGAGAAGCTACTTCGACAGACTAGTACTAAGGAAGGATCAAGCTGCGTGAAGGTTTGCAGCGTGAGATCGTTGCTGGAGGAGCTTGCTGAGGTATGAGGAGTCTGTCGTTTAAAATTATCTGTTGTTGAAGAAAGTACCGAAGGGAATTATCTGTTGTTGAAGAAAGTACCGAAGTAGACGCCCAACAAAGGAGTCGTTGCATGTCTGAAAACATGAAGGAGATCACTATCAAGGGTGAGATCGCTGGACAATGGAGCTGAAGTCGTGTTACTGGAGTTCGCTGTTAAGGAGCGTGCGGATTCCTATCCCTGGGTCGTGAGAACCATGAAGACTGTGAGGTCGAGTTGTCTGTCGGTGAATATTGGAAAAGAATGCATAGTCTTTGATTCCAGTGTTAAGGATTCCAGCGTGGAAATCTAATTTTTTATTTAAGTCTGTGTGAGGAGTACACCTGTGACCTTCGAGCGGAAGACTGAGTAAAGAGTGGATCTGTAAGCTCGTGTGGGGACGATTTGCTCCTTCTCACTATATGTTTGCAGAGGACGAGCCAGTGTCCACTGGTTGGAGGCGCTATTATGCAGTTGGACCGCCTGGAAATCGTTGCAGACCGCCCATTGTGCATTGAAAAAGCCCGTGAGTTGTAGAGAAAGAAGATTACTGCTAGCTGGAGTTGTTAGACTGTCGAAGTTTGAATTGCAGCGTCTGATGTGTGCATAAGGTGAAGATCTGCTGTGAGGAACACGAGTCAGATCGCTGAGTGCGTTGTGCTAAGGAAAGAGGAAATCGTTGAAGTAAAGCTACCATCTGAAGCTGCTTCTAACTGCAATGAACATCTTGGTAAATATTTTTTTTAAATGGATTTTTTAAATGACACTTGCTTTTGAAAGCATCTTTGAATATGAAGAGGAAGAGGATTATTTCAGCCAACTTCCCGTCAATGATGAAGGAGACAAAGAGATTTCGCTGGAGTTAGATTCACCTCTGACTGAGAAGCTGAGCATAGAAGGCTCTCCTGTGTATAAGATTGAAAGGAAACTGGATAAAGGTGGATTTGGACAAGTATGTGTGGATCGCCTTGATTTTTATTCCATTGATCAGACTACTCGTATTGGGCCATAGAGGTTGCTTTAAAATTTGAAAACAGAACAAGTAAAGGTTGTAACTATAGCCTTCCTGCTGAATCGGGTGTTTATGTCGCTCTTGGAGGTAGTAATGATGAGCATTACAAAGGTTGTGTGGACGAATACTATGTTATGGTTATGGATATGTTGGGCCCTAGTTTATGGGATGCTTGGATTTCTGTTTACTGGTTATGGATATGTTGGGCCCTAGTTTATGGGATGCTTGGAATTATGTTGGGCAAGTGATTTTCTACAGAAATGGTGGTATGTACTATGTATTGCGTTAGAATTTATCCACATTTTGGAGAAGATGCATGCTAAAGGTTATGTTTGAAGGTATCCAGTTGTTACCAATAATCACAAATGGTGTTCAAATGGTAGGCAAAAAGAGAGACAGGTTTACAATGCTAATGAAAGTATAGGTATTGAAGTGTATCACTTCAATGTGGCAGATTCCAGGTTTGTTAGTATATTAAAATAAAATAAAATATATAAAGATGGCCTATTCATAAGTAGTATACTTATGTAGCGTTATGCAATGTGTATACCTAGGCAAGCTGGAATATCTATTGTTTTACTTAGTTTGTAAATTTGAAGTTATTTCTCCATAAATAATGAATGTTGGAGATAATGTCGAAATGATAGGCTGCATTATAGTGATTGGGTTGTGTGTATATCATAAGATAAAAAAATAAGTGTGAGATCCATGAGTGTAGGATCTAAGAGCTTAGTTTGTTGAAGATTGTTTCACTATATATTATAATCATTTTTTTTTAAATAATTGAATTGGTATTAACCATTCCTGTATGAACAAGCCTATGTGCTCTGCCCTGTCTACCTCTCCAATTCTAAATCGATGCTGCTGCTGTGAACGAGCAGTGACTATCCACATCGTCTTCAAGTGGGGTCGTGACTATGATGTGTGTTAGTGCAGTGGCTACCTGGGCATGATTGTGCGTGTGAATCACGACTACGTGGATACCTAACTGCAGGCTGCTTGTGAATCATGACTGTGTTTACCTGTAGGCTGTGTGTGAGTCGTGACACTTATATACTTTAGGATACTCATTTATTATTATAGAATATGTATTCACTATTATATATATTGTATATATTTTATTAATGAATTATGTATATTATGTATTATTAATGAATTATATATATTTTGCTATATATATGTATGTTTTGATAATATATATTATATATGATTTGATATCTATATAATTTGATATTTATTTGGACAATTATTAATAACTTGCAGTATATGGTCATGGCAATTTTAAATATATATGAAAATTGTTTTTTTTTAAATTCAAAATGTGTATAATTTAAGTTTTTGTATTTGCGGATTTCCGATTCAAACTGTTTGTTCTTTTGCCGATTCCGATTCCGGCAACTATTACAAAGTTTTGGACAGGTTGCTTCTAAACTGGAATTACAAGTTAGAACTAAGGTTGGCAATGTCTTTCATGTCTCAAAGATTGAACAGATCAATAGGTGATATAACTACTATTTCAAATCTGTCACTATCAGATGATGGATTCACTTTGAATTTCAAGACATCGATGATGAAAGGGAGAATAGTCCACACAAGTAGTCAAAGAATTAATTGCTTACAAAGGGAGAAAAACTCCACAACCACGTAGTCAAAGAATCAATTACACACAAATGAAGCTTCTTGTTAAATGAGGAATACTCGTTTACTACCCCTTTTTGTTGAAACTTCGACACAGAATTTGGGAAGGAGAAATAGTTAAAAAGATATTTTATTAATGATTTATAATTGATAGGGTCTGCCAAGGATCCAACCTGCAAATTTAATTAATGGGGCTAGCTCATAATTTTGGCCCTACAATATTAGCCAATTATCATTTTAAATAGAATATGTTAGCTAGGATAACCCGTGGAAGCTTCAAATGACGGTTATGGACTCTAAAAGAAAAGCTCCAATAGTATGGAGCGGGGTCTTTTGGAATGTGAGTACAATAAAAACCTCAGTTCATTGTACAGCAGATTATATAAGAAAAGCTCCATTGATATGGCAGGGATCTTTCGGAAAGTGAATTGGGTTTGCTTTGACGAAGTGTACAATGGCCAACTTGCTAGTTGTTAGCAAGGTAATTGAATGTTGGAAGTATGTTTCTCCAATTTTTAATTTTTTTATTTGATGAGTCAACAGATTATTAGTTTGTGACATGGGTCGTAGTTCAAAATCAGTGCTACATGACAACATCTCCCTGATACTGAGTTGCAAAGCACACTGTTACTCTCAAAGCAACTAACATCAATAGTTGCTAAAACAGGGTCTTAACCCCTTATTTGCAAAGATCGCAATAAGATTGCAGACCAAATAGACAATATGATTTTGTCTATTAATCCTTCTATTAATTTCAATATTATCATGAACATCAATCAAACATGTAGTCAATAAGCGATACCCTATCAAATGGCATGACATTCTGTTGAAATTAAATTGGCAACTTGGAATCTTCTTGAAAACTGGAATATCTCAATCGATAGATTATAATAGTCATACTAAAAAACTTGAATTAAACAGTACTATGCTCTCAATCGATAGATTATAATAGTCCTACTAAAAACTTGAATTAAACAGTACTATGCTCTCGTGAGATCAAGTCACACATTATTATGTCCTTCTGTTGTCAATACAAGTTGAGGAATGTAATGAAAATCGGAAGGAGAGCCATCATGTACGTTACAAACTATTATAAGTTTCCTCTGTAGTAACTAGATTTAATTAAAGTCAATATCTTCTTACATTCATCACCTATGACAAAGCTAAATTAAAGCCTAGATTACAGCAAAGAGTCACCCTTTCAGATGTCAAAATCTTTAGGGGTCAAGGAGCTTATTTAAATACATTTTAACTTTTGGGTTAGTTAGTGCTCCATCAGGTTCTAGCAGTTGAAACAACACATAGTAAGCATCTCTGATCCATTTTGTGATCTATCTCAAGAAGAGGAACCAATGGAGGATGTCTTCTGGAGGTGTCTCATTGTCAGGATTTTCTGTTTATGGTTACAAGAAGAATTCAACTACCTGTTCACAGATCCTCTAGCTTGGCAAGGTCCCATATTAGGCGATGCTTGGATGAAAAGGATTGGTGCAGAACACTATGAAATATGATAGGACTGCACTGTATGCTATTAGCTTCCTTAGAAAAGAAGGTGCACAACTTTTCAAGGAGTCAAATTTCCACTGAAGAATTAAGAGCATTAAAAAATGATCTGAGAATTCATGTCAAAGCTATATGTTTCAGAAGGATGTAGACTATTTTCCCTTTGGGTGCAGTCCGCATATATTAGCCGCCTTCCTAGCTTTCATAGGAGGAGGATCTTCATGTAATTCTTTAGTCCAAATTCTGTAACTCAACTGCTTATTTGAAGTAATATAAATTGCATCTTTCTACACAAAAGTCATTTTCCTTTAAAAAGTACTCTTCCAATTTACGTACAAGTTTTAAGAAAAAAAAGGCAACTCAGTTGTAATATCTGAATACCACCAGTAAACTTGGGAATGCAAGTGTCCAATAATATAAATTGGATAATCAACTAATTGTAGAATGCTCCTTTGAAAGCCTCAACTAGAATCATATGTTGGAGGCTCCATACATCATCGTTTAATCTTGGTACAACTACAAGGTCCAACTCACCTAGGGTAATCTACATCATAAGTATGAAAAAATTAAAAAACCCGGTATATACCGTTCAAAAATGATGAGTAACAACCACAAAAAACATTTCAACCAGTGTTATCAGAACCAGACTGGAACTGGAAGGACTGGCCAGTCCGACCGGTTTAGGCGTTGTACAGGTCCAAACTGGAGTCATGAACCGGAAATGGCCAGTTTTGTACCAAATCAGCCAGCTCCGTACAAGAACCAGCCAGTTCAGAATGGAACCGGCCTTTATCACCCGACCGGCCAGTTCTGTATAGTGTCATACGGCCACGACAGTGGGGCAAAAAAACAATTAAAAAAAATATAATCTAAACACAAAAAGGCTGGCCTAATCTAAACAAGTGAGTACAGCATGGCTTTGAACATGCAATTTTTGGTAAACCGTAGTAATCATCAGTAACTTTAAATGACAATATTATCCAACTACTTAAATTTTTAATATCACCATTAATTGTTTTAGGATGTTTGAGAGTAGTTCCAACCTCATTAGATTTCATATTCAAAAAGTAGAATTTTAGATTCCAGAATTCAACAAATTTAACAGTGTTCAGGGTTTTGGGATTAAAACATTTCCACTGGATTTTACCATGTCTGAGGGTAGGGAATTGGCATTTAATCAAGCGCATCAACCCCTCTATGTACCTCGTGTTAGTGGTTTTGATTGTTTAACTCCTTTGTCATGACCTTCGTAAAAATGTACCCTTCACTCAAGCAAAATTACTTATTAGGCATGCGAGATATTTCTACCTGTTTTTAATGCTTGGATTTGGAGGTTTCATCGAAATTGTAGGGTGTTGACTAATGTCCTTGGAGAATCAACATTGAGATTCGAGATAGAGGCAAGGGCTACAGCCTAGAGCTGAGGGGCATAGGGTGCTATTGACTAATAGGATTCCAATATAGGCAATAATTTTGATGATATGTAGTTATTTGTTGTAGCATGAAGTATTTTGCACTCTAGACATCATTTCGAGCCTCTTTGTTTATGTATTTTGGGTCAGATATGGATTGCACTTGATGCGATTTTAATTATATGCACCCTTACTTTCTATATACATGAAAAACTTTGCATATTTCTGTATAATGGTTTGGATTCTTATGGATGCACATAAATATATTTGTTTTTTTTTCAAAATTTGAATATTTTATGTATTTTTTGGTCTACCAGTATTTTGATCGGGTTTTTTTCCAACTTTTTTCCAGTTCTGGTATAATTTGGGCTTGACTGGTTCGATGACTAGTCTGGTTTGATAACATTGATTTCAACCTCGCAATGTGCAGATTGAAATCACTATAAAAATGTATATACTTGAATCCGCTCGTGGAATGAAATAATAAGGCGTGTTTCCATCAGATCTTAAATTCAAAGCTGAGCTAGTGACACTCACACAGCACATTATCAAGTTTCTATCGAGCATGGCAAAGATACTTTCATATCAATATGCAATTGAAAACCACAAACTCAGCAATAATTCAAATAACTACAACCAATGTTGTAAGCTTCAGCTATTTGAAAAAGAGGCAGGAGTGGAACTGAACCCATATGAGGCTCATTAATTTTATATTTTTCATGTGAAAATTATTTATAACGCTGTAACAGTTTATAAGTTCATAACCATGTCATACAGAGGTTAATACACAATGGAAAGTAATGAATCGTTTCATTTCTTTTAGAACTTGATACTAAATTTAAAATTAAAAATGCATGTTAAAACCTATGCATCTATGCTAACTTATGTATGCACATTAAAAATCATAAGACGAAGAGATATGTGAATTAGTAACTAATTTTATTAAAGGGAAAGCAGGTCTTTGTCAGACATCAAAATTTATCAGATGAATTCTGCAAATCTTCTACAACAGATGCAAGTTATACTAACAGCTGCCCAACACTGCACAAAATTTGTAAATGAATAGACATTTAAATCTTGATATAGAACTGTCTTGAACGCAATTATAAAAAAGTTGATACATCAACTGTCAACAGCATAAAGGCATCTCATACATCACATCCCTCGATTCTAGATGTGAACGAATATAAGGCATCTCTAAATCATAAATTTATATCTGTAGGCTACAACTGATGGAGTAACAGAACTTTGAAATTCTATCCCCTAAAATTTTAACGTTCGGATTCAGCTCAAATATTTTTCCCCCAAACCATATGGAATGAAGTCATATAATTACAGGCGATCCTTTCCAAGGAGCCAAGCATTCATCTTATCTACATACTTTACATTAAACCAAGATGAAACCCCAGAGAATACAAGCCATTTAAGTAGGTTTGAACTTTGAGCATTCACCTTATCTACATACTTTACATTAAACCAAGATGAAACCCCAGAGAATACAAGCCATTTAAGTAGGTTTGAACTTTGAACTAATTCTGTGGAGATAGGTTCTTCCCTTTGAGAATCAATAGAGCAAAATGTCACTCACTTGGTCCAACAATTACTCAAAAACTATTTACCCATACCTTGATCTACAAGACCTAAATGTCAATTTACTGAAAATGTCAAAGAATTACAACTTCTTATCAAAAAATATGTATCAGTGAGTGGGTAGGAGGATAGAGTCAGGAAAAGACGGAGTACCATTAGTAGGTGCTCCAGGGATGTTCAGGATAGTAGTGATGAGATTATATATCTGAACATTCTCAAAAGATGGAACTTTGGCCCCCCTTTCAAACCGAGGACCGTGAGCTATGAAAATTGTCCTCATTGAAAAAAATGTATTATCGTAACCATGTGCACCTCCACATTCCGTATGCTTGTAACTTCTCTGCTCAACCTTGTACCCCTCTTCAATTAGCCCAATGATAGGGGGAATCCGATCGCTTGCATGATAATGAAGCCGGGCCGGCAAGTCTTCTTTCAAGAAGACGTTCATATACTGCCCATTCTCCACCTTGCCAGAACTCAACCCTTGTCGCATTTTCTCCACAACTTCAGATGTAGATACCCCCATAGGAGGCTTGATCGCAAGCAAAGGACTATACGATTGCACCCAATCATGAGAAATCTCGATCCAAGGACTCAAATCCTCCAAGAAAATCAGCTTCTTATCACAAGTACCCACCATGCCATGATCTCCCACCATCATAATCGTCACGTCCTCAAGAACTCCACGCTGCTCAAGCCCATTCATCAGTCTCCCCATCATGGAATCAATGCGAGCAACGGCCTCGGTTATCTGGGGATCATCAGGGCCAACCTGATGGCCCTGATGATCAGGATCCTCAAAATATAGGGTCATGAACCTGGGTCTTTCAGAAGCCGGAAGATCAAAGTAACCCAAAACAGTATCTACACGTTCCGTAAATGGAACAGACCCATTATAATTTTGACAGAAACCCTTTGGACAATCCCAAGGGCCCTTAACGACCTCAGAACCAGGCCAGAAATAGGTAGCAGCCTGCAAGCCATTTTTTGTTACAGTCTCCCATATGGGTTCCCCCAACCACCATTTAGGTTCATGATTTTGCATCCCAAAAGAGTCGTTTGTCTTAGGATCTTTAAAATAATTATTGATAATACCATGCCAAGCCGGGTAAAGCCCAGTAACTATTGAATAATGGTTTGGAAAAGTAAGAGTAGGGAATACAGGAATCATACCCGTTTCGGCCTCCGTGCCATTATTTATCAGCCTATCGATGTTCGGAGTCTTCGTTTTGTACTGATACCCAAATCGAAAACCGTCAGAGGAAACCAAGATAACCACAGGATGTTCCAGCTTCTGCAATGGCCTTGCAAACCTTGAACCTCGTTCCGTAGGTGCCGAGGTCGAATATCGGGCAGTGAAGAAGAGAGAACCAAATGCAACAGCCGAAACTGCGCTGAGACATGTGATTATCGTCATAATTATTAGGGGATAATTGAACTTTTTTAATCCTGCTTCCGGGGTTTTGTTCGATTCATTATCCAATAAGGCCGTGGATTGATCTGAGGGCTCTGGGGGAGAGGGTTTCGGGGGTGATAAAACTGAAAGAGATGCCGTTACCATTGTATCTTTTGTGAATTTCTGATAAATTCCGAAACCCAACAAAAACGATCGCTCCAGCTAAAACCCAATTGTCCCGTTGTGTATACCCAATACAAGGAGGACTCTGAAATTTTTTAGTCAGAGGTATTGGCCTCGGCTCGCCATGACCAGACTTTCAGGGTCGGTGAGCCAAATTCGCTTAGTTTCCACGCAAGATTCCTCTCGGTTGGTCACGACTCACCAGTACGCTTACTTCCGTGCAAAGAATCGACACAAAGGAAAGGGATATTCTGCCAAACTAGAGAGTAACTGAGACTTTGAGCTCCATTGGTTAACAACTTCTCGATAAAGATATCGAAATTCAAATTTATAAGAAAACCATTTTTTTCATTGCTATGAAAAACATCTCTTTATAAGGAAAGGCAAATGGTAAAGGTGGAAAGGCTCGTTCTTTAAATGTTTGTTTTTTGGCTTTGTGTTGTGAAATAAATATTATTATAAATGAATACACAATGAGGTACATCGTGTTTAAATTCTTAGAACAGGTTTTATGATTTAAGAATGTCCAATCGTCTTTAATTTCTTAAAATTTGTTATTTTAAAGAATCAAAGTTATTTATAACATTACAATATTAAAATATTAGAGAAAAAACTTTTTTATATAGTCATGAGAGGCATATAAGGCATATAAACGTCCTCATACAGACTGAAAACATCCTTATACAAAAAGAAAAAACAATCGATCTAGTAGCCCATCCATAGAAGAAGCTTTCCCAACAATTGACTGTGAGAAACAACAAAAAGGACTAGACATCATCAAATAAACTCAAAGAACCCGAGTCAGCACTCCTTCCCTGAAATCTTCAAAAAAATGTCATCCATCCATATCACCATTGACCAACTTAGGTAAACGATCAGCTTCAAAATTAAATTCCTTGTAAATATGCCTGAAGGAGATATAAGAGAAATCTGAAATTGGGCATTTAACCCTGCTCAACCAATGGTCCAAAGCCAAAGAATGGAGAAAAGAGTTCACATTTGCCCAGTCGATTACAGCCTTTCAATCACCCACAATCTGAATATTTGAAACATGATTCCTCCTTACAAACCAAAGTAATGCCCATAAAGATAAGAGCTCAACCCTCGTATTAGTTCCATGTCCAATTCCCATACACAATTTAACAATATGAGACTCACTATTCTTATATAACAGCAGGGCACCACACAACCCATTATTACGGGCTCCATCAAAATACCCAACGACCAAATTTTCAATGAAACCCGGATGAGTGATCCTCTTAGCATAAACCAGGGGGATTTGATTTCTAAAATATGACCAAGAAACCAACACTCTCGAACAAACCTGAAAAACCGATGGTTCACTTTTAAGAAAAACAACATGATTCCTCATTTTCCAAACTTCCCACATCGTGACAAAAAACAGAGGATAATACCTTCGCTGAAAGAAAAAAATCCATCTTTTGAAGTTTTCCTCAAAACTAGAACAATCCCAACTTCCACTAAACTGTAAACTCATACCCAACTCCAAACACACAACTTTGAAGAAGAAGCAACTCTCAAAAAGATGTTCCACCGACTCCTGCTCAATTTTACAAAGAAAAATAAAACGGGACCAACGAAGCCTCTTCTACAAAGAGAATCCCAAGTAAGAATTTTCCTGTTTAAACATAGCCAGGAAAAAAGTTTAATTTTCAAAGGAATCTAAGCATGTCGAAGCAATGATGTCCACCAACAAGAACCGTCTTCCAAAGCCTCTTCTGAAAGCAATTGATAAGCCATCTTTGCATTAACCTCCCCATTTCCTTTGTTGTAGCTCCAAACCAGTCTATCACTGGAATCAGATAAAATAATCCCAGTCGGGTATAAACATTCAACTTACTTGTCACATTCTATTGCCAAAGAATCTATCAGATGTAAGCCACTTGAACGAAGCCAAGACGAAGTTCCCAAAGTCTAACCACATTAAACTTGCTTAAGAACAAAAATATTTCTCCTATGAAGTTCAACAATAAGTCCTGGTGATAATTGATAATGTTCACCCAATCCAATAAACGAATCAGTGCCCAAAAAAATCTGAACGCCCCTACCAACCAACCAACAAATAGCCTGATTTATAACAGGAAAAGCTTGTAAATTTTCCTTTAATATTCAACTAGGGCTAAACAGTGCATGCAAAATATCAATTGATAACCACACATGAATATCTTTTACAGTATGCAACAGAATATAAAACTGAGAAATAAATCACAACATCACATCACAAAATTGACACTATTATTTTGGGTATGGAAACGCCCGAAAAAACCCAAGATGGGAAAGCCGGTGCAGTAGTCAGATATAGATTTTATAATGAGAAAATATGGAAATTTTACAATCAGTGCAAATTCACCCAAACCTGGCGAATGCAGTACCCGGCAGAATGACTGGGAAAATCTCAGCTAAACCTCAACACCCTCCTGTGTGAGTGTACGACCCAATTGTACGAAGCTCGATGATCCTGCTGCTCGCTACTCCGTCTTCTCAGCTAAATCCTCAGTCTGACTTTCTCTCCTTGTTTGTATCATGTCTCTCTCATAATACAAGTGTGTGTGTTCTCTCCACCAATTGAACTCTCTTTTATAACTTTAGGTAAAGCGAAAACCCTAATTTCACTCTCACTTTAACTAGTGGTAAAGCAAAAACCCTAATTTCACTTTCACTTTAACTAGTGGTTCACTAAAGTCAATTTATATCACTTTAATTTATTTTCCAAAGTAAACTTAGGAAAAATAAATTAAATACAATTGTTTCCTAATTTAAGTCTCATGCATGCCAGAACACATGCATGCAGGAAGACCTTCCTTGTTGCTACTAGTTTAACACTCCCTCTCAATGAGGAAGGGATTCGGTAGAAACCCCAACTTATCTTTGAACTTCACAAAACTCTGTCTACAAAGTGCCTTGGTAAAAATGTCTGCCACCTACTCATCTATCTGTATGTACTCCAACCGAATGGTTCCCCTCTGAACACAATCTCTCAAGAAGTGGTATCTGATGTCTATGTGTTTGCTCCGGTCATGGAACACTGGTTTCTCAGATAGCCTGATGCCACTCTGATTTTCACAGTGAACTACTGTAGCCTCTAGATCACACTCGAACAACCCTACAAGTAACTTCCTCACCCACATACCCTCACAAGAAGCCATGTTGGCTGCCATGTACTCGGCCTCTACCGAGCTCAATGCAATTGACTTCTGCTTCCTGCTGAACCAAGAAACAACCCCTGATCCAATGCTGAAACAACAACCTGAACTACTCTTCTGGTCCTCTACACATCCTTCCCAGTCAGCATCTGTGAAACTTGCTAAATGTACACTCCCCCTACGCTCATAAACCAATCCATACTCCATTGTACCTCTGATGTAGCGAAGTATGTGCTTTGCAGCTGTCCAATGCACTCTCTGAGGGTCCACCATGAACTGACTCAAAGAGTTGATTGCAAAGCTAATGTCAGGTCGAGTGTTGACCAAATACATAAGCGATCTAATAAGATGACGGTACAAGGTAGGATCAAATCAGTATGACCCTAATACATCAATCTTCCTCTAGTTGGAAACTAGAGGTATGGCCATAGGTTTGCAGTCCTCCATCCTGAATCTCTTCAGGATCTCTATTGCTTACTTCCCCTGTTTGATGAAGAAGCATCCATCTCTTTGCCAAACCTCCAAGCCCAAAAAGTAAGGCATCATCCCAAGGTCTTTCATATCAAACTCTACTGCAAGGTTGGACTTACAATCTCCAATCAGCCTCTCATCTCCTATCAAAAAGAGATCATCCACATATAAGACCAGTATGAGAGGTACCTCACCTGTCAAGAAGTACAATTTGTGGTCAGCCTCACTGCGATGAAATCCCATCTCCCGTAGATAGTTGTCAATCCTCGAGTACCATGCTCGAGGTGCCTGCTTGAGCCCGTAAAGAGCTTGATGTAGTCTGCATACATGTGTCTCCCTGTTCTCCACATCAAACCCCTATGACTGCTCAATATACACCTCCTCCTCTATCACTCCATTGAGGAAGGCAGTCCTGACATCCATCTGATGGCCACACCAACCCATCTCAGTTGCTAGTGAGATAATGGTCCGAATGGAAGAATACCTGGCAACAGGGGCGAAGGTCTCTTCATAGTCAAATCCCTCCTGTGAAAACCCATTTGCCACAAAGCACGCCTTGTACTTCTCCATGCTTTCGTCTGCTGCATGCTTCACCTTGTAGATCCATCTGGATCCCACCACCTTTTCCCCTTGTGGCCTCGGCACAACCTCCCATACCTTGGTTTTCATAATGGAGTCATACTCCTCAACCATAGCTTCGTGCCACACATCATGTTGTGCAACCTCCCCGAAGCTGGAAGGCTCAGAGTTAATCAACTTTGTCATCAATGCCATATAACTAAGCTTCTCTGGTGGTACACTCCATCTAAAAGATGTATGTGGAGGATCTACCTGCCTGGAATCTTGCACTGTGGATCTAAGCCACTTAGGCCTTGGCCTAGTGTCAACCTGCTATGGCTACTAGATATCCGTCTCCTGATGTAACTCATCCTTCAAGTCAATGACTGAAGGATCCTGTCCACCTGACTCCCTTTGACCACTAGAACCTGTGCTTTGTGTCTGTACCTGTACCTATACATTTGGCTCCTCCAACTTGACTCCTGACTCATGTGTTGGTTGTTGCTCTGCTGGTAAGTCCAGAGATCTCCACAAGGCCCTGTCCTCATCGAACTGGACATCCCTGCTCGCAATGATCCTCCTACGAGCAAGAATGTAAATTATATATGCCTTCAAAATCTCGTTGTAACCAACAAGTAACCTCTTCTCTCCAGAAGGGTCCAGCTTCTTCCTGTTGTCAGCATGAACATGACAATAGTAGACACTGCCGAATATGCGAACGTGATTCACATCTGGCCTAGTTCTTGTGAAGACCTCCTCTGGTGTCTTCCTCCCCAAGGCTGCATGGGGACACCTGTTCTAAATGTATACTACATTCCTATATGCCTCGGCCCATAGGAATAGTGGTAATCCCTAATCAAATAGCATGGCCTTGGCTTCTCCAACCATAATCATGTTATTTCGCTCTGCAACTCCATTCTGTTGTGGGGTATGGGGCACAATGTGCTCCTTCTTGATCCTTGTTGGAGCAGAGTCCTGCAGCTACAGGAGAAGCTGCCATTTTGGCGGATAGACAGTTTGGCGAAGACGAAGAGATAAGGTAAAGCTACGACGTCGTAGCATGTTTCTAGCTACAGAGCAGAGCAGGAAACCGTGACTGTTGGGACAGAGAATTCAAGAAAGACGATAGTACCTGAGCGGCCGAGAAGAGAGAGCTCAACCACTGCATTGAAGGCAGCGGCGAAGACAGGAGGGCTCAGCTACCCTCATAAAGGAAAAGGAGCGACGAGGCCGAGGTATTGAAGACGAAGGACAGAAGATGGGAAGCGGTGCATAGTACCAAT
>LPNX010546043.1:0-36488 GCA_001517045.1 Pseudotsuga menziesii | reverse complement strand
CCTGGAAGTGAACCACGTAAAATCAGAGTGTTATGTGATTGATTCATGTGATTGTATTTGCTTGTTATATCTGTCATTCATTACATGAACTTTGCTTACAATAAATGTATGTATGTGTTATTCAGTTCACAGCATATTAAAAGGATAAATGCAAGTTGAAGTCTTTAATTATTCTGTATAAGAGTTTGTCTATGTTCCACTTAAGACAGTTAAGAGTCGCAGTGTAAAACAGTCGTGTGTGTTGAGTCCTATAAGTTGAACACCAGTAAGCTAAGTACGCTGAGTCGCAGCGGTAGGATATCGCAGGGAGGCAATATCGCACCATCAGAGGAGCTGTGGTGCGCGGTACCGCAGGTTGAGGATCGAGCGTAGGAGAGAGTTACGTGTTGCCCAGGATGAGGCGATGCGATAAGGACTAGATTCATCGCAAGTAAGAGGAAATTGCACATCGCAGAGAGGAAAGAGACATCTCGCGGGCTAAGAAGAGCTGCGAAACGCACACAAGATGCCATACAGAACCTGGTCGAGACACTTGAGTCTTTGGCCAACCCATTAGGATCACTTCGGGTGAGACTTCAGGCCGCTCTGCGGTCTATTGCCGAAAGGGCCAGTGAGCTAGGGGTGTTGTTGGTACATGATAGTAAACCCAAGTCTGCCCAGCAAACCAACAAATGGTTCCGTTGCCGGTTTTGAACAAACTGAGCACTGATGTTTTGGTGGCACCCTGCTAGAGACGAACTGAATGAGTGGGTTTGGTCTAAGGAGAAAGAGTTTGCCGAACACTAGAACAAGAGTCCTAGACTGAGTACAGAGGACTGGTTACAAAAACATATCGGTACAGACCTGCATGCGATATTTTTTGCGACCTTTGGAAACGAGCTTTACAACTGGTTATCAAAGTTGACTGATATGAGCATATTTAAGAAGAAAAGAAACATTGTCTGGACACCGGAGTTGATTCGGACTGTGAAGAACCTTGATAATCCCATTATGAGGACAATAGACTTCTGGCTTGCGAGTGTGCTAGAAGGCTTTGTCACAGAGTTTGCAGTTGAACAGAGAAAAAGCTTCAGCGAGGCTGAGCGATACTTCTTCAAAGGATATCGCGGTAAGTACCTAAAATCTTTAAACTTGTCCATTAAGATGTTATTACATGAAAAAGGAAAAATGGATCTAGTTTCAGATGAATAAGTAAAGATAGTAATGTCACAAGAGTTTGAAGGTGATTTTGATGACATTGGACGTACACGTAGTGGAAAGAAATACAAAGTAGATTTCAGCTCTCCCATATTTGAAGACAGTTCAGATAATACTAGACAACAGAGTCACAGTACCACAGAAAGAACAGAAGGGGGTATCCCTTACCACCCTTATACCCCACAGAAACAGATCGAGACTCGGAACAATCCCGTAGGAACTCCATATAGTAGTTCCCAGACAGTACATACTACCGTTGCATCACCTCCACCTACACCACCGAGTGGTAGTAACACAGCGAATCAACATCCACCATGTAGAAATAGAATGGGGGATGATATGAAGCTACCTATATTTAAGGGTACAGGGGCAGAGGACCCAGAGCAGCATTGGTTTCTATGTGAAGCCGTGTGGACCATTAAAGCAATCAATGATGATAATAGTAAACTTGTACAGTTGGTCACCACACTGAGAGAACGAGCCTTAACATGGTATATGAAGTATACCTCAGCGGTACCCAGAACACTTGTCCAGGTCAGGACCGCCATGATTAAAGAGTTTAAGAAACCTAAGTCTGAGTCATAGTACATTACAGAGCTCAAAGACATCAAACAGTTACCAACAGAGTCAGTGTGGGACTTCGATCAGAAATTTAAAGCCCTTATAGACCAAGTCATCTTTGAGTTTGCACCGGAGTAGCATAAGGAATGGTTTATTGCAGCACTGCTCCCTCACATCAGACTACCATTAATGCAGTAGAAACTCCAGACGCAGGACGACGCATTGGAGATGGCGATGAAACTAGAGGCTTCACCTCTAGCTGAAACCAACACAGGTATGACAAATCTGCAAAACCAGTTGGCTAATCTCACGATACAGATGCATGAGCTTAAGAAAGGGAAAGAGGTTGCGCAAGACATATGGTGCGTAAAGTGTAAAGCACAAGGCCATACTAAAGATAATTGTCCAGTCTTGGTAGAATATATAGCAACTAGGGCTCCTAACCCCTTACCACAGACCCACGGGCTGTGGTGTGAAATATGCAAAACAAGAGGACATCTACCTCATCAGTGCCCTCTACTTCAGAAGTACGTACAGACACCTAAGAACCTATACTGCATCTTCTGCAAGTCCATAGGCCATGATGAACACGATTGCCGAGCCTATGATCTCATGGTTGGGAGCAAGCAAGACTTGTACAGAGTTCAATCAGAAACACAGGGTCTAGCAGCAGGACCACAATATGATCAGGCTCATGTTGGTCGTGGAGGAGGATTCAGAGGACGAGGAGAATTCAGAGGCTTTGGCCAAGGAGAAGGATTTTGCCGTGGTCGCGGACCAGTCACTTGTTACAACTGTGGAGTTCTAGGACATTATGTTAGGGACTGTCAGAGCCCTACCACCACATGTAACTATTGCAGATCTTACGATCACGCTATAGAAGACTGTCCTACCTTGATAGCTAAGATCAGAGAACCTAAGCCAGTAGTACACCAGAACATCCAGCTTATTGCTGCTGAGCAGGAAGAACCAGAACCAAGAGTCAACATTGTGACTCGTAGCAGTGCTTCCACCAATGAGACATCGCAGGTTACTGAAAAGACCACAGGCCAGGAGTGGGTGCGCAAAGCTCCTAACAAAGCAACACCACTTGACCTACAGAAGAATAAACAGCCATTTCAGGAAGCTAAGACTTTCTTTGATGACCCTATGCAATCAGGATCGCAGGTACCGTCGTCTAGGGGCGTACCGCAGCAAGAACCTTGTGGTATTAGCCCTGTACAGATATTGCAGGCTACCACATCAGGCACATACGACGAGGACGAGTTGACAGGAAGCATGCAATCCTTCCTGCGGAGCTGTTTAAAACTCGTGAGAAATGAGCAAGCTATCGGAGAACTTCAGCACATCATAGATCAGTGTCAACCATCTTCTTCTGTGAGCAGTGCACAGCGTGTTGTTCATAGTATTATGGGACATACAAGAACAGGAAGAGAGATGCGACTCACAGCACAGGTTGGAGAATTTGAAATGGACGAGGTGATCCTAGATCTAGGATCAGAGGTAAATGTTCTGACTAAGCAGACATGGGAACAAATGGGTAGCCCTAAGTTAGTCAGATCGCCTATCCATTTGCGATTAGCTAATCAACAGCGGGTATCACCCTTGGGTCGATTATCGCAGGTACCAGTTGACATTGACGGAGTTCGCAGCTCTGCGGAATTTGAATTTATAGAAATCATTGGCGATAGTAGATCATATCCAACACTGCTAGGCATTGATTGGGCGATCAGTAACATGGCCGTTATCGACTTAAAGAGAAGACAAATGACCTTTGAAGACACGCAGATCCGGGTCATCGCACTGTTAGATCCTCTTCAGGGTCCTAGATACATTGAACCTATCCGAGTAGAGGAAGAGGCACGTAACATGGACAGTCTCTATCAGATGACTGCGAACCAGACCGACTACATCAATCCAACCGTAGAAGGGAACATTAGTTGGCGATGCGACAGCTCATGCGCATCGGATTCGGATGTTGGTCTAGAGAACTGGCAGAACAGACTTTACGAAGTCTCAGTGCACAGATGTGCGTACATGACTAAGTCACTGCGATGGATTTGCGTAAAGATCAACGAGATTCCATCATTTCATGGTCTAACAGATATCCAGGACTTTCTCACGCAGTGTGAACAACAAATTCCTCACGAGCAGAGGATCGCAGCTATGGACCTTGCAGTACGAGCCACACCTACAAGATGGTGGTATGCACATAAAGAGAATATCACATCATGGGATGATCTTAAGAGATTGATGGCGATCAGATTCTCTACCGACAGAGAGTATGTCCAGCAGAGATACACAGGAGAAAGTGACCCCAGGTCACATATTCAGACTTGTGAATAGGATTGGTCGAACATTCCCGAGGATGAATGGGTTCACCGATTCATTCACACTTTGGACGCAGTTCCACGGAACTGGTACACAGAGACTGAATTGCGCAAGGGAACGACTACATGGCCACTTCTAATAGACAGCTTTCTACTTACCTTCGCTTTTGAATCTGAGTATCCAAATGTTGATCAGGCCCTAGATGTAATAAAGGTTAAGATATTTGAGGATTGCACCCTATCAGTACATACTCAACCTGAGTGGGCCATCCAGTTAGAAGATGCGCTCGAGTGCTATAACTTCGAAGCAGAACCAGAGGATGAGGATGAGGATCCTCGCAACATCAACATTCCGGAGTCAGAAGGGACTCGCGATGTTGATGGACCGAAGCTACAGATTCCAGCAATCACAAAGCCGATCAAGATTAAAAAGATCAATATTGGCACTAACACAGAACCAAAGTTTGCCTCTATTGGAGACTATTGGACCGATGAAACAGTCGGACAGATTGCAGACTTGCTACATGACTATCAGGACCTATTTCCCACCAAGTTCACATAGATGAAGGGAATAGTCGGAGACCTGTGAGTAATGAGGATACCATTGAAAGAGGATGCTAGACCAGTCAAGCAGCATCCATATAGATTAAATCCGCGTTACATAGAAAAAGTTAAGGATGAGATCGATAAGATGCTAGCAGCAGGCATCATCAAGCTAGTAGAAGAGAGCGAATGGGTTAGTCCCATGGTCATGCAAGAAAAGAAAACCAAAGGAGACATCAGGATCTGTGTCGACTTGTAAAAACTCAACGACACATCGCTTCATGATCCATTTTCGACACCTTTCACTGATGAAGTACTAGACAATGTGGGAGGACAGGAGGTCTACTCCTTCACTGATGGCTTTTCAGGCTATCACCAGATCAGAATCCACCCAGAAGATCGACATAAGACCACTTTTGCAACAGAATGGGGCTCATTCCAGTATACGGTAATGCCCTTTGGTCTTAAGAATGCACCAGCTATCTTTTCTAGAGTAGTAGTTGCTGTATTTAAAGAATACATCCATAAATTTCTAGAAGTTTATTTTGATGATTGGACTGTATTTGGATTAATCTGGTACTGCAGTACTGTATTTGTATTTTGATGATTGGACTGTATTTGATGATTAATCTGGACTGTATTTGTATTTTGATGATTGGACTGTATTAATCTGGACTGTATTTGTATTTTGATGATTGCAGTACCAGATTTCTCTAAACTTGAAAAAATGTATATTTTGTGCACCATTCGGTATTTTGTTGGGTCACATTGTCTGCAGGCAAGGCTTGATGGTAGATCCTGCAAAGATTGCCATCATTGTAAATCTTCCAGCACCCAACTCAGTCAAACAATTGAGAATAGTACTTGGTCATACCAGGTACTACAGAAAATTCATCAAGGGATATGCAAAGATTACAGCACCAATGGAAAAACTGTTAAAGAAAGATGTAAAATTCCTATGGAATGAGGAATGCCAGCAGAGTCTAAACACACTTAAAGAGAAGATGGTTACAGCACCCATCTTGGTATTTCCAGACTAGACTAAGCCGTTTCATGTACATGTGGATGCATCTGGCATCGCACTAGGGGTTGTTTTAACGCAACCAGGAGAAGGAGGTATCGATCATTCTATTGCATACTCCAGCAGAAAAGAACTACACCACAACAGAAAGAGAAGGCTTAGCTATGGTGTACGCACTACAGAATTTTAGGCACTAACTGTTGGGTGCCTCATTCAAGATGTTTACTAACCATTCTGCATTGAAGTATCTGGTCAATAAGCCAGTGTCAGGGGGTAGAATCTGCAGATGGTTACTCCTCTTTTAGGAATATGATTTTGAAATCATTGTCAAACCAAGAAGATTGAACGCCGGACCTAATCATCTGTCATGAATAGACTCAGGAGAAGAGCCAAGTAATCTAAAGGACAATTTGCCAGATGCACAATTGTTTTCTACTCAGATCATAGATGAGTACTATGCTGATATCATTCACTTTCTCACCACAGGAAGGGCACCTGAGGAGTTTACCAAGCATCAAAAGAGGCAGTTGGTTGTTAAAGCAGCAAACTTCACCCTGATCGTAGGACAGTTATACAAGTTAGGTCCAGATGAAGTCCTGCACAGATGTGTGATGCTGCATGAAAAAGAGGCTATTATCAGAGAAGCACATTCAAGTACCACATGAGGTCATTTTGCAGGAAAGCCGACTGCGCAGAAAATCCTGACCGCAGGATTATGGTGGCCTATGTTACACAAAGACACTAAGGACTTTTGCAGATGCTGCGATATCTGCTAGAGGATAGGAAAACCTTCACGTCGAGATGAAATTCCGCTGCGACCGCAGGTTACGTTGCGCACATTTGACAAATGGGCTATAGACTTTGTGGGTCCTATCAACCCACCAGGAAAACGAACTAGTGTGAGATATATCATCACTGGAACAGAGTACCTCACCAGGTGGGAAGAGGCCAAAGCAGTAAGAAACTGTGATGCTGCTACAGCCGCACAGTTCATTTTTGAAAACATCATCACTAGATTTGGATGCCCAGTAATTTTGATGAGCGATCAAGGCACACACTTCTTGAATCGCACCATTGAGGCCTTGACGAAAGAATTCCAGACACAGCACCATAAGAGCACTCCCTACCACCCACAAGCTAATGGTATGGTGGAGGCCTTCAATAAGATTTTAGAAAACGCTCTTACTAAGATCTGCAACAGCCAAAGGAATGATTGGGACCTCAGAGTTAACGTTGTATTATGGGCGTATAGGACTACATGCAAGAAACTTACAGGACACACACCTTTCAGCTTGGTGTATGGACAGGAGGCTATTATGCCTATGGAGTATATTCTTCCCAGTTTAAGAATTGCTCAGATCACTGGAATGGCTGATACATACACGGTGCAGGAAAGGCTAGCACAGTTGCTTGCCTTAGAGGAAGACAAATTCATCACCGGATTCCATCAGAAAGTGCAGAAGGCACGAGAAAAAGCTTGGCATGACAGACACATTAAGAGTAAGACTCTTCAGATCGGAGACCTAGTACTCCTCTATGACAGTAAATTTATTAAGTTTCCAGGGAAGTTCAAGACGCATTGGTTGGGGCCGTATCAGATACAGCAAGTCAAAGAGGGAGGATCCGTTCAGCTCAGCAAACTGAATGGGGAGCTTCTTCCCATGATGATCAATGGCAGTAGGCTTAATCTCTATAGTGACAGCCACTCCACCTCTCAGCCCTAACTTAGAGTCGTGGGCGGTGTAGATGTCCAGTGTAGTTGAAAGGAGGCATCGCACCGGGAATTAGTCTACACTGGCAGGTATTCTAAGTATCAGGAATCACATAAGGACGGTTCATTTTGAAAAAAAATGTTAAAAAATAAAAATAAAAAAAATCGCTTAAGTTTGTTATGAGCAAGTGATGCGGTGTGGCATCGCAGCAGCGCGATGTTTCTCCGTGCCACATACCCAGTTTTTGCAACGAGACAGAGGGCTCGTCAAGTCACCTTCTGACAGGCAGTTAATGAAGAAATGACCGGTGTACCTTACCGTAGATTTGGCAACAGCATAATAATTTTTTCCAGATTTGGCAAATCTTCGACGAGACCGGCGCCTGCATACACACGCTTCGAGGGAAATTGATCAGATTTCAGCATTTATTGAGGATCGGGATGACGGGTGTGGTCTCGTCCAAGCAATTAATACGACCAATGGGTTTAGTCTAGATGACCTTTGCGTCCAGGATTATCGCCTTCGGCATAAAAACAGAAATTATTCATTCAGGAGGGTTACATTTGCAAAGATCCGAGAGCTATAGAGTGCATTGTTAAGTTTTCCCTGTGCAGAGCTAATTTCATTACAGAGTGCTGTGATTTCCATAGTTTGCAGCCATTGCCCGCCCAGAGTATAACACCCAGTGGGTTCTGTCCAAGGAGGAACCCATAGAAGCGATTTTGGAAAGGTTCAAGCATGGAGGCCTTATGTCCGCTATGACGATGCCGTCTAAGGGTGTCACACCAAGTTCATCACAAACCGAACAACTGCTAAGGATGAGCAGCCAAACTCACTTAAGAGAAGAATCTAGTCCGGAGCTGGACGAAGAAGTTCATAATGCAACAGAATACATCATGCCACGAGTTGACGGCGCACCAGAGGTAAAAATTCCCAAGAGTGGTAAGTTTCCTGTTCCTATACCACAGATTGATTCTCGAGTAAAGGAAGATGGAGATCTATTAGGATATGCCGATGTTGCTAAATTTGTAGATTATAACCTGGGTGATAGTAAGACATATCCTCAGTTTCGGCCGGATCAGTATCTCACGATTCAGAAGAACCCAAGGATAGGTGCAGATGATAATGTTCCCATGGAACATGTCCAGATTCTTGAGCGCTCAGGCCTGCTCAATCTGTTAAGAATACCACATTTTGGACGAGGCGCAGAGGTTAATGCCGTGGTGCGCATCCTACTTTCATGCGTACATGGGGGTTACCTCTGGCTTGGTAACAAGGTCGACCTGAACATCGACCTGATACACTGCATCACCGGGATGTCCAAGACTGGTCAAGACCCGAAGACAAATATAACAGGAAAGACCAAGGATTCCAAACTATCACTAGCCCTAGTCGCCAAGTATAAACTACAGCGAGGAGGTCGAGCTTACGACATCGCAAGATTAAAAACAATACACTCAAATTTACAGCTAGTCTGCTTGCAGGCAGAATGTTAACCAAGGTTCGCCCAAAGGAAGTTACACGATCAGTAATTAACCTGGCCATACAAGTTGCAGAGGGGGAATAGTTCAATTCATCTTTATTTTTGTTAAATATGTTTCAGCAATATTATTTGCAAGCTCAGGATGAGGCAAGCCAACCCTTCCATTTCTCGTGGTTGTTGATACTCTGTGCATTCGTCGGGTGGAAGGAGTCGCCCCATACCCAATTTCGACAGCTAGCGAGTGGCGAGCCCAGAGGTGCGCGCTACACAAACTTATGGGAGACTAGCAGCCCAACCAAGAAAAAGGTCAATGCGATAGTATTCTATGAATACTATAGGCTGCTGAGGAACGTCCTCGAAGAAACACCACAAATTAGCAAGGAGATCGCGGACACATATGATGATCGGATTTATTTTATGGTGGACTGCCATAGAATTTATTTGAGGCCAAAAAGGGTTAAAAGGGATGATTGGGCCAATGGTTGGTTTAGGATGATAGGGAAGGATGTCGAGGACGTCATAAAATACTTTGGTGACGACTGGAAGCAAGCGTTAGAAGATACCACACCCCTACCATCAAGTACCGCATAGACAGACCCATTGGACAAAGGCAAAGACAAAGTGGAGACCCAGATGCAAGATACAGCACAAGTGCCACTACCAAGAGAAAAGAGGAAAGATTCACAGCAAGTGCCACTAGAGGCACAGACGACAAAGGATGGAGAAGAAGAGACACCAGACGCACAGAAGAAGAAAAAGCACAAAGCCACAAAACCACCTTCGAAGACTGCACTGACAGAGGATGATTATGAACTCATTGCAACAAGAATGCATGACACGTTGAATGACTCATTTGAGGCAATCCAGACATTGTAGGCAAAGATACAGAGCACGGTAGAGAAGTAACTTCTGGACTTAAAATCAATTACTGATAAGACTGCCATGATACAGGTTTCGCCGGTAAAGGCGACCGCAGGAGAAAGTTCAACACAGTCAATTTCCCGCGAGGAAATCTTGGGAACGGATCGCATCAATACAGTCTTGATACCACCAGGGAGCATCCGATTCCTTGTGTCAATGATGAATGCACCAATACAGATTAGGCAACCTGTCGAGGTTAACCTCACAGAGTTCCACATTGATCAGTTACAGATGATCCAGCAGCAGCTAAGCGCAGAGCTCAGAGGTAGAGAGCTCGTGACTTATAAACAAAACACACAGCTGAAACAACAAAATGCAGCACTCGCCACCAGCTATCAAAAAAAGGCAGATGAGCTAAGAACATATGAAGAAAGAGAACAGAATCTCTCTCAAGTCTTACAGAGCATCGCATTGGAGTTACCCCAATGTAATATTGAGTTCGCCTTGCCTCTCCCGCAGAAGGTAAGAAGAGTTGCAGACAGAGCAAAGGCTCTGGAGGAAAAAGTAACCAGGATGGAAGAAATAGTGACCAATATGGAGGGAGACCACAAAGCGTAGATTGCTGAGCTTGAGGCTAGACCACCGGGCACCCCCCAGGCAGACAAGGAAGCCAGAGTAGAGGCCTTTCGACTCACTTCCGCGCAGATGAAATCTTGCATAGACGATGCAATGTCGGTGCTAGCTGATGCGACGAACACATGGTCGGAATTAGATGAGCCTCCCGAGAAAGTAGAAATCCAGCAAAGTATTCAGCAGATAGAGAATACCATAGCAGCAATGAAGGAAGAAATCAAGAGCTTAGTAGCTCTTCAGAAGATGAGAAAGACGAAGAAGATGAATCGCTTGCAGCAGGAAGCGCAGTGGTTAAGAGCAAAGGAGATACACATCAATGACCTACTTCAACCATATCAGGAACAAATCACAGAGCTAGTCGATGCGGTTGAGCAGAAAGTTGGGGAGTTCACTGCCACCAGAAATGAAATTGATGCAGCAGAAGACTCCAGTATTAGTCAAGCTATGCTTGACTCGGCACAAGAGCGTGTCGCAGCTATGCAGAACGAAGTCACAGGACTTCAGGACAAGCTTCACCGCACTTAGCAGGAAGCCAAGGAGAAGCTGCAGCAGGAGAAGACCGTTGGTAGTGGCTCGGGGACGAGCCACAAGTAAGTGTTAGGGGACTGTTGGAGCAGAGTCCCACAACTATAGGAGAAGCTGCCATTTTGGTGGATAGATAGTTTGGCAAAGACAAAGAGATAAGGTAAAGCTACGACGCCGTAGCATGTTTCTAGCTGCAGAGCAGAGACGAAAACCGTGACTGTTGGGACAGAGAAGTCAAGAAAGACGACAGTACCTGAGCGGCTGAGAAGAGAGAGCTCAACCACTGCATTGAAGGTAGCGGTGAAGACAGGAGGGCTCAGCTACCCTAATAAATGAAAAGGAGCGACGAGCCCGAGGTATTGAAGACGAAGGACAGAAGATGGGAAGCGGTGCATAGTACCCATGGTCAGTGCCGGGAAGCATGGAAGACTGCAAAGAGCAGTGGTGTGATGGAAAGCGGCTACCCCAAGTATAGATATGTCGACTGTCACTAGTTAGGGTTTTGGGTTACTGTTGGGACAGGCCCACAGTGTTGTAATGGCGAGGCCTTCAGGCCACCTATAAAGGGATGTATTTTGTATTGTAAAAGGTTGGCATTTTGGGCATTTTAAGCCATCCAGCTAGTTAGCCATTGAGTCTGTTAGCTCACAGTTACCTTGTATTGTAATAGAGTTGAGCTCTGGTTCTGTATTCAGTCGGTAGTATCTTACTGTAACTAGTAGCTAGCTCATTGAGCACGTATGTAACAATCCACAGGGATTGAGAGAGAGAGAGAGAGAGTGAGAGTATATTGTAAGAAGGCAATATAAAGAAGAGATCTAAGAGAGAAGGGCTCCAGGCTGTGTGCGGAGTTACCCAGAAGATCTCTAGCTGCATATGCGGTGCAACAGAACTGTGTACCTCTATCAAGTTATAATATAGAAACACAGTTCTATGGACGTAGCTTCTACCCTGGAAGTGAACCACGTAAAATCAGAGTGTTATGTGATTGATTCATGTGATTGTATTTGCTTGTTATATCTGTCATTCATTACATGAACTTTGCTTACAGTAAATGTATGTATGTGTTATTCAGTTCACAGCATTAAAATGATAAATGCAAGTTGAAGTCTTTAAGTATTCTGTATAAGATTTTGTCTATGTTCCACTTAAGACAGTTAAGAGTCGCAGTGTAAAGCAGTCGTGTGTGTTGAGTCCTATAAGTTGAACACCAGTAAGCTAAGTACGTTGAGTCGCAGCGGTAGGATATCACAGGGAGGTGATATCGCACCATCAGAGGAGCTGTGGTGAGCGGTACCGCAGGTTGAGGATCGAGCGTAGGAGAGAGTTACGTGTTGCCCAGGACGAGGCGATGCGATAAGGACTAGAGTCATCGCAAGTAAGAGGAAACTGTGCATCGCAGAGAGGAAAGAGACATCTCATGGGCTAAGAAGAGCTGTGAGACGCACACAGGACGCCATACAAAACCTGGTCGAGACATTTGAGTCTTTGGCCAACCCATTAGGATCACTTCGGGTGAGACTTCAGGCCGCTCCACAGTCTGTTGCCGAAAGGGCCAGTGAGCTAGGGGTGTTGTTGGTACATGATAGTAAACCCGGGTTTGCCCAACAAACCAACAATCCCCTCAGCCAAACAATACTCCATGAACTCATTGGAATTGTACTCACCCCCGTTTTCTGTCCTCAATACTCGAATCTTGTTTCCCGTTTGGTTCTCCACAAGAGTCTTGAACTCTCGGAACCTCTCAAAGACCTCTGACTTGGCCTTCAGGAAATAGATCCAGGTTTTCCTGCAATAGTCATCAATGAAGGTTATGCAGTAACTGTAACCACTGAACAAATGGACACTCATAGGTCCACATACATCCGAATGCACCAAGTCCAAGGGCTCCTTAGACTTGTGCTCACTCTATGGGAAAGGCTTCCTAATGTTCTTCCCCAAATCACAACCCTTGCAGTGGTTATGCTTTTCCTCCTATACTTGGGGAACTCCAATGATTGTTAGTCTCAAATGCTTCAGTTCTCCATGGTGTAAGTTTGCCATCCTCCTATGCCACAACTCACCCTGACTGCTATTGTTGCTGCTGACTAGAGCCTTTGTAGGCTCATAGTGTAATTTGTACACTTTCCCGCTCCTTCTGCCAATCACCCGATCCAAGCTCCTATCTGACCCCTTGGGCCTGATATAAACTCTATGGTCATGGAACTTCACCTGGTATCCCTTGTCCTCTGGAGTGGATATTGATATAAGGTTCTTGGTCAGTCCTAGAACATATAACACATAAGAAAAACTAAGGGGTTTTCCAGACTCCCTCTCAAATGAAACAGTGCCAACTACCTATGCCTGATATCACGCATCATCACCCAGCTCAACATGGATCTCTATTCCACCCTCCTGCAACTCTCTAAATAATATCTTCTATCCAGTCATGTGACTAGATGCTCCACTGTCAATGTACCATATGCTGCTCCCTGTGGTGCTTTCCATGCAAGCTATCAAGCAAAACTCCTCATCGAAGTTCCTACTGAACTCATCCACCTCTGCAGATCCAGCCATCTGAGTGTTACTCTTCTTCTTCCTATCTGGGCACTGGGAGGCAAAGTGTCCCTACTTGTGGCAGATAAAACACTTGACCTTTGATACGTCAAGGTTCTTCTTACCATCCTTCTTCCTCTTTTCCTTCCCCTTGCTCTTCCCTGTAAGGGATAGAGCCTCCTCATCCACAATATGTGGGGCACTGCTAGATGAGCCTGATCCTTGACCCATGTGGGTCTCCTCCTGCACAAAGTCATTCCATAGTCTCTGCCAATCAGGGAGATTCTCCCTAGCCACAACACCTTTGAAAAAGGTGTCCCATGGCTTAGAGAAGCCATTGAGGGCTATCCGAACTAGCTCCTCATCCACTGTCTTAGAGCCAACAACTCCAAGCTCGTCCCTGATCTGTGTGAGCCTCATGAGATAAGGCACCACTCATTCTCCCTTGGCCATCTTGGTGTTGCGCATCCTCTCTTGCAACACCATCTTCTGGTTCTCGTTCTTGCTTTGGTATAGAATCTCCGAAGCCATCCACATCTCTATTGTGGTCTTCTTACCAGAAAGGTGAGGGACTATATGGTCCTTCACTCCATCCATGATAATTAGCATGGCTCTGGAATCAATCTTCTTCCAAGCTACTAAATCTGTCAGATTTGTGGGTGCAACCTTCATGGAGTCAATGCGCTCCTCTGCATCACTAACGTCCAGGATCCTTGTGATCCTTTCTTTCCATGTAGGAAAGTTCTAAGCACCTTGGATTCTATCCTCAACTCTCAACTGTACGGCCATAGTGAAGTGTACCTGTCAAAACCTAGATCTGGATGTCTAGGTTTGTGTCTTCTTATAGATCTACCCCCGATCTATCACTGCTGCTGCAAATCTCTCAACTTTAGCTCACCAGAGCTCTGATAACATGTAAATTTTCCTTTAATATTCAACTAGGGCTAAACAATGCATGCAAAATATCAACTAATAACCACACATGAATATCTTTTACAGTATGCAGCGGAATATAAAACTAAGAAATAAATCACAACATCACATCACAATATTGACACTATTATTTTGGATATGGAAACCCCCGGAAAAACCCAATATGGGAAAACTGGTGCAACAGTCAGATATATATTTTATTATGAGAAAATATGGAACTTTTACAATCACTGTAAATTCACCCAAACCTGGTGAATGCAGTACCCGGTATAATCACTGGGAAAATCCCAGCTAAACCTCAACACCCTCCTGTGTGAGTGTACGACCCAACTGTACAAAGCTTGATGATCCTGTTGCTCGCTCCTCCGTCTTCTTAGCTAAATCCTCTGTCTGACTTTCTCTCCCTGTCTGTATCCTGTCTCTATTGGAATACAAGTGTGTGTGTTTTCTCCACCAATTGATCTCTCTTTTATAACTTTAGGTAAAGCAAAAACCCTAATTTCACTTTCACTTTAACTAGTGGTTCACTAAAGTTAATTTAGATCACTTTTTCCAAAGTAAACTTAAGAAAAGTAAATTAAATACAACTGGTTTCCTAATTTAAGTCTTATGCATGCAAGAACACATGCATGCATGAAGACCTTCCTTGTTTCTACTAGTTTAACAAAGCTTTCATCATACTTCTCCAAATAGTTGAAGCACCTTGCATTAATTTGGCAGATTCTCTGAACCAAAGAAACAAAGGATAGCTCTTTAAATACGTAACCTTTACCAATTTTCCCCATGAGCCTTCATTAAAGAGAGATATCTATAACGTCTTAGCATAGAGAGATCGATTAAACCAGGAAAGGTTCTTTATCCCCCAACCACCAAGGAGTTTTGGTCTAGAGATGTTATCCCAGGAGGTAAGATGAAACTTTGAAATATTTAATTTTCCAACCCAGAGGAAATGAAAAACTCTCAATTTTCAATCCCCTCTTTCATAATTTGAATCTTTGTCAACTCTCATATTTAGTAATGGTGTCTAAGAATGTATATGTCAAATCATCATATCAAAAATAATAAGAGGAGGCCCAATGCCTCATGGTGGGAGGGCTTTGTGAGAAAAAGGTGTGAAATATGTTATTAGAAAGAAATAACATTTCAAATTAAAAATAATAAATTTGATTGGTCTTTTGTAAAATTTTATGTCCCATTGTACTAACTATAATGAGACGAGAGGAGGCTCAAGGATTCATCATGAAAGGGTTTGTTTTTAGAAGAAGAGTTACAAATATTGATATTAAAAATAAATAAAATCTCATATTAAGAATAGTCAATCTTATTTGTTTTTTGCAAAAGTTATTTTGTTTATGATCTTGATATGGCAAGCAGGGTCACCAACCCAAGCTGACTATGGCAAAAAAATCTCCACCAACTTGTGTCAAACCTCCACATCTCATGGCCATATCAACTTAGAGCACTTAGCACACATCAATGCCAAAACACCACAAGTAGGGAGGCACATGGAAACGATGACCTCAACTGTAACTTTTATATTTGTAACAGTGCCTTGTCACTAAATCTTGTAACTCGTTCTATATATATAGCTTTTAGTGCCATTGTATTTCTTCCTCCTCTATACACTCCATTGATGTGCATGGCTTTTTACTACCCCCCTATGGAAAATCTTGGTTTTCTCTTCACTTTATTTCAAGACTAGCCTCACAATACATCTTTAGGTTGTGACACACAATGCCTTGAGTAACTCTTATCGCACTTTGTAATGTGTAATGGAAATTGTACAATGTTAGAGTAGAGTATCTAATTTCTTGGTGTACTAGTTTTCTCCATCTTATTGCTTAGATTTTATGTATTACATGTTGGTTTTGTGTTATCTCACTATGTAGCTTTTATAAGTTGCATGCTTCCCTATAAATGTTAACCTCCTCTAATTGGCGACTATGCCTTGTGTTTAGCTTGGGAGCATAGATAAATGGTATCGTAACATAGATATCCTAATGAAACACTGGCATAATAAGTATGTTCTTTTTAGTCTATAGGGTGGTAATAGAAGTAACTCATTATTAAATGGCTAATGATTAGTAAATATCCATACTGATAAGCTAAGAGTACATGAAGCCCAAAGTTACACAAAAAATTCCATACATTCCTTCCTCAAAGCTAATTGCAATCTCAAAAGGGGACCAACACTTCATTCAACTATTGTTGTTCAAGCATCCTTGGAAGAAGTAAAAAAGAGGAAAAAACAAGAGACATGTGATCCACTTGCATAAATATGGAAGAAAAACACTTCCATTATATTGCCTTCGACATCTCAAATGTGTGTACTTAGAGGACACAACCCATTTAAAATAGAAATCAATTTTAATATTCTACAACTTTGAGGTAGAATAAATGCAAATGCCTTATGTGTTTACTTGCTTTCTCATTAATTAGTCCATTTATTAAACTTTCATCAATTGCACTTTGTTGATGGGAGTATTATAGTTGAGATTGTGGTAACAAAGAATAATCCATTTGGTGACAGAGTAAGTTCATGGAAGCCACACATACTAAATTTTATCCCTTGAAGCAATATGATCACAATGTCAATATAATGGCCAATGTATGGAATTGTATCAATTAAGTCAATGTAGAGATCAAAGGATTTGAGTTTACATATATGGGTTTCATAATTTGATGGAGCATCTTAATAATGGTGATAGAAAGTGCAACAAGATCTTTAAGTTTTGCAATAGGTTTCAATATTATACATGTAAAGTTATAATTTCTTACCATTAACTCACTTGTGAATATCATTTTGTTGGTAATATTGAAGGAAACTTGTATACCAAACACTAATGCAAGGGAATATAGGCCCAACCGAAATAGTCGAAGTTAGACAATGAGAATGCTTAGAGGACAATCAATGACCTCCAGAGAAATGGGCGAGATAGACGACAAGGGAAGAGATGAGTCACACGGATTTTGACTACCAATAGTCAATAGCCAATGACGAGGTATTGACAAGGGTCGACGAGATATATCGACCAGGGAAAATAGAGGAGTCGGGAAATAATACTGACACCGACGAGCTACCAATCGACCGAACATCAAGGATCCCAAGGAATGGATTCGTTGGGGTTGTTGGGTAGTTGCAAAGAAGTTATGGAGATTATTGAAGGACATCAGGTGGCAAAGCCTACTGAAGTAAACTAGAGGGTGTATTTAATGCATCCATGGTGGTTCCTAGGAGTATGTAAGCTTTTAGAAAGGGGAAGTCGAGTACTTTGCATCAAAGTGCAACTAGAAATACCAGTGCATGTTCTAAAATAGGGACTTTTCTTTCGCAATCTTTTGGAGAGGGAGAGAGAGGGAGAGCCAAAGCGGGAAAACAACAAAGGTTGTGTGTGAGGATGCATTCTGAAGCAAAAAGTGAGTGAAGAGCATAGAGGATGTAGAATTACCTCATTCATGTTTATTGTAATGTCCCTTTTTATGAATTTGATTAAAATGACCAATTTTTCACTTTTTCCCCTATTTCGACCTTTGACTAGTTTTGATGTCTAGCTCTCCAAATTGATCGAAATGGTCCCAAATATTCTGAGAAGGTGTATGAATGATATTAAGAATTGAATATTATGTTCAGGGATTATTTATGACCCTCTAATAAATTCTACAAACTTGTTTAATATTCTGGCCAAAATAGGAGTCTTTACTAGCAAATCGGGGTTACAATTCCCCCTGGGTAAATGCTGAAAATGGATTCTCAAATGATCCCAAACCCACTTGAATATCTGAAAAGAGGCAGATTATGTTTAAGGGAAATTTTAAGGTCTCATATGCATCATTATTCAGTTTATACAAGCTGTTATAAACCTCTCCCAAACATCTACAAAATCACTAATTCGATCCTTGGGGAAATGGCATCAAATCTTCTCCAAATGCAATTAAACTGAGTAAGATGACTTCAAATGCTTAAGTGCTGAACATGAAACTTGTAATAATAAAAAATTACAGTGTATTTATCGTAAATATATCATAGATACATTCTCCCATTCGAAATAATCAGCATTACCATGGCATACAACAATATAGTGGGGAAATGGTCATTGTTTGCTCATTAATATTCACTTTTACTTACAACCATTTGGTATTTCAACCTTGGAATTTTGGAGAATCAATAAAATAGAATATTAAACTCATTACAATTATAAATGTACCATGAGAATCTCAAAATCATCAACATTCAATGGCATATATCAATATAGTGGGGAAATGGTCATTGTTTGCTCATTACCAATCACTTTTACATTCAACCATTGGTTATTTCGACCTGAGACTTTATTAGAATGAAGAAAAGAGCATATTGAACTTATTACAATCATAAATAGACCAGGATAAGCTCTCCCAAAGAGTACAATAGCTCACCCAAAGCGTAATCCCTCCATGAGTAAGAATATGCCATAAAACTGGAAATGGTTGAGAGAAAGTGCTGCAATAGAAGGAACCATGAGCTGACCTGTAGCTTACACCTGCAAATACAACTCCATTAAATATCCATGAAATAACTGAGTGGACTCTCCAAACACCAACTTGGATGGGAATCTTTCACCCTTGAAATTAGCTAAGGTAAGAAACTAGTCATCCACTAACTCAATTCACAAATGCAAATTTCTCAAATGATCAAAATCTCTTCTCTTGGTTGATTCCTATATTTTATAAACATCCTTATCCTTATAATGTTACCAATCCATCCACAAAATCAAGCCAATTCAAATTAGGGTGTGAGCTCAAGATTTGTCATGTGTCCTCCCTTTCGTAGCCTTCCATCTTCCCCCAATTCGAGTAGGAAACCATTGAGCTTTCCCAAGTCACATGAACGCCCTCTTGGATGCTCTATTTCGACCTAACATGTCAGATATGTCAGATTTTAGCCTTCAGATCTGATTTGTATCATAGGTATCATAGCATCTTCATGATTGTTGTCATAGAGCTAGGGAATCTAGTCCAAGTGTTTCACTAGCTCCAAAATGCCTCCTCCTCTTCCATGGGAGTTACTCTTCCACTCCAATTCAAACTTAATTGATTCATGCCAAGTATATTGACCTTCCAACTCATCCCAAGAACCTTGGGCTTCTCATGGATTCTAAATGACAAGAGGAGGATGCCAGGTGGCATAGAAAATCTAGCTTGTGTGGGTCCCACATCTTCCATGTGTCTTCATGATCAATTGCCACTTTGATTTTCCCTTGTATTTATTTATTTAGCTCCTTTATTAAATATTTATTTCATTCTAATGTTAAAACATCATTTATTTTCCCCCTTATTCCAAATCCCAAAGCTTCCACCCCCAACTTAGGAAACTAGTAATTTTCTCCTTTACAATTTGTTGCAGCTGCAATTGTTTTCCCAAATTTTTGAAATTTTGGACCCTCCTTTTTATTTTATCTATCCTAGGAGTGTTTGGATTCCTGAACTATGTTTTCTCTGCTATAAATTTGGATTTTGAGGTTGATTGTTTTTCTTTCATCTCGGAAGTTGAATGACCTTGCTTTGATTGTGGAACTGAGCAATTTCCCGTTGTTTCGATTGTATCGTTGTCGGAGTCTGTTTGAAGTTTGAGTCAGGGTTTTTCTTCTCCATTTTGCCGCTGTTTTGGAGATAAAACGAACTATTTAACCGCTGCACAACTTTAAATTTTTCCAAGCACTTAACATTTTCGGTGATTTTTCCTATTTCAATGATTTTTCTACTCGCTATCGGAAGCCTATTCATGTTTGAATCGAAGCTTTAGTTGTCTATGCAGCCGCCATTTCAGAGGACAATTAGAAAATGCGCTAATGGATAGTTATTATGTCCGTCGATGCATGGTTTTATTGGCTCAAACCTTTTTGATTTGCAATGATATATTTTTTTTTTTGCTGTCGGAAGTCTTTTGAACAGTAAGTCGGAGGCTGTAGTCTGATTGCTTTCCACCATTGCGGCTCCCAAGCGAACTAAATGTCCACCATATAACTGCTCCACTCACCTATGTTTTGTTATGGTTTTCACCGATATGTTTATTTGCCGTGGAGCCCATAGTCTTTCCGTCTTCCGCCGTTGTCGTTGCGTAATGAATTAACCACCCGATGTTTATATCATTCCGTTTGCCGACAAGGATTTTTTTTCTGCCTGGAGCTTTAGTATTTAGTATTTCCAATGTTGATAGACTTAATGGTCTCTCGGAACTCGTTTCTGTTTGAAACCCACCGTTGTGGCTGTGAATAAAACTATCCTGCCGATGTTGTAATGGTTCAGGCTGCCGATAAGGGTTTTTCCCGCTGTTTTGTGAGTTTTTAACTCCTTTTTGTGGGTGGCGGTGGTTTCTTATTCTTGTTAGGATTTGTGATGAGAACACAATGCAGGGTCGCATGTTTGATGCTTAGTCTCATTAATAGCGTGGTCTACATTTTCTTGAATGCTTCCCATATTAATGTTGAGTTTTTTCGTTTAACTGCAGACAGACTTAGAAGATTGTTTTCAGATCCAGTTTGATGATTGCTGCTGTGAAGAAGACCTCTCTAAAAGAAAATTCAAAAGCAGAGATGTTGCTCACAGACAGAAGATAGTGAAAGGTTGAGATCAATAGGTTATTGAACAGAATTGGTAGCAGTAGAGGCCCAGGCTTGGAAATGGATCATCAGTCGCCAAGTTGGTCTCTTTTACAAAGTGCTTGTAAATCTTAATCTAAAATGTAACGTATTGGACGAATCATGAGCACTCACAAAGGACAAAACTATAAGATTAAAATGGTTGGCAGAGCCCAAAGGTCACCTGGCGGGGCAACCCAAAGGTTTTGTTGTTTTTGTATAAACATAGGAAAGTGAGAGGGAATAAGGGACTTTTTTCCCAGTTAGATTTGTGAAGACATATTGTAAGAAGAACTATTTCCTTTTGCAATAGATAATTACAGTTTGCTTGTTGGAGAAAGCTTGGTGGAATGTTCAAATGTTGTGCTATGGATTTGTTGAAGAGGAACTATTTCATTTTCAGCTTTGTGTCCATTAATTGTGAGATCATTCTAACTCTATGAACTTATGTTCTTGTATGAATGTTCTCTGGTTTATTTTATGAAAATTTCCACTATGAGTAATGAATGTTGTTCATAAACAATTGGCTATTTGGTTATTCAAATATCTTTAAATGTTCATGTGTTTTGAAAGAAGTATCAGCTGTCTGTGATTTTTCATGATGCATGTACAAAATACATTACTCATTAATGAATGATAATATTGCTCCCTAGGGATAGGTTAGGTAGTTAGTTTTATTTTCTTGCTGTGTGTGATTTAGATGCGAGAGAGTTTAAGACGAGAGGTAAGAACTTGCGCATCACATTGTGACCGCTCCTCATATTCTACATCAATCTGCATTTTAGATAGGCACTTGCATATCATACTTAAAACTAAAAACACAAAAATATACACCGTGGACCGGTCCGCAACCGGTAAAACCTTTTATTTTTGTTACTTGACCTATGGTAGACGGACTGCAAACTGGATAGATTCCCTACACCAAACAGTCACTTGCTAGTTGGGAACATTGACTGGGGAGAATCCCTTGCTGTTGTTGCCTGCAAATTCAAATACCTCAACAGTTTTGGCACTAGAAGGAGGGTCGCCAGTGCATGGCTGGTTGAGGAAACCCGTTTCCTCGAAATTACTCCACTAGTGATAGTTCTAAAAGCAGTTTGTTTCCCAATTCGACTCTTGAAGAGAAGTGGAAGGAACACTTGTATTCTATTGATAACGAAGTTGTTAATGATCTGAGAAGACATACCAGGGCTTATGTAAAGAGTATTGGAGGATTACCCATTATCCCTGATTTACCTCGAAGAGAGTATAAGAAGAAAGACCGTCCCATCTTGGAAGATTCAGTGTTGGTTGGAGATTTGGAAGAGTTGGTAGAAGTAGCGTTACAGGAAGTTGTTCAGCCTTTGAATCAAGTAGGCCCAAATACACCTTACAGTTCACCTGTTCATACTCCTGTTCATTCACCACCTCATTCTCTACCCAAACTCTTGGCAGGTGTAAACGCAAATTAGCCACCTAACCCACCAAATCCACCACCTGCTTGGAAAGCCAGATCACCTTTAAACCTAACACCTCCTTTGCATGACTTACCTCAGGCTTTTGAGAAAATGCTGCCCAATTTTGACCCAAGTGAAAATATTTTAGTAGATGATCACTTGCAAAGCTTTTACTTGGCCATAGAAGGATTAAGGGCTAGAGAACACAAAGATGTAGTCTGCAGACTTTTTCCACATACCTTGAAAGGGGCAACAACTTCATGGTATTTTGCTCTGCCTGCAAACTCAATCCCAGACTGGGATATTTTTGAAAGAATATTCAGAAATAAATATGTAGCCCATAAAACTCATGTAGAACTAATGAAAGGGTTATGCACTTTGAAGAAAGAAAGAAAAGAGAAAGTGCATAGTTTCACCCAGAGGTTTGCTACTTATCTTAAGAATTTTTCTGCAACTGATAAGCCTTTTGATAAAGTTCTGATTGAGTACTATACTTCAGCTCTAGGGCCTGATTTGGCCATGTTCGCCAAAATGAAAGCCAAGCCTACATTGTCTGAAACTTATGAAGAAGCAGAAAGAGTAGAGGCTGAAAAGGAAAGTATAGAATATTATCCCAAGCAATCTGGAGAAAAAACTTTCGGCAAGAGAGCCTTATTGCTGTCTAAACCCAAAGAGGAGCAATCACATGATTTTGAGGGGATGTTAAAGATGATGCAAAAGCTTTCCAACAGAATAATAGATTTGGAGAAAGAAAAAGAAGCTCAGAAAGCTTATAAGCCTTACTACAACAAAAGAGAAGATAACAACCATTTCAAAACCCCTCCGCACGGTTCAGCATCAATGAATTTGATAGAGGTAGGGATGGATAATTTTTGCACTTTTCACCAACAACCCCATTCTAAAAAGAATTGTCCTCAATGGTTAAATTCGATGACGTTGGTGATGAATCAGCTTTTGGATTCTAAATTGACTGAGGACAGTGATGAAGAGGAAAAGGGTAGTAAGACCATAGAAAAACAAGAAAATGATACCATGTTTTTATGGGATTGTGTCTTGCTATTTGATACAGAAAAAAGTACTCTTAAACCTGAGAATATACCAATGACAACAAAAGACCTGAACTTGGTAAATAAAGACAATTCAATAATCTCAAAAATTAAGAAGTTGTAAGAGAATGTCAGGAAACAACCAAAGAAAAATGTTGAGGACAAAGTACCTGAAATTACCATTGTCAGCCAAGATTCGGAGCAAATCAACAAGCCTGCTAAGCCCATGGAGGAACAAGTAGGTGTTAATAAAGAAAATACTAAAAGGCCTAAAGAACCAGAGGAAGAGATACCCACCGAAAACCAACTTGTGGAGGAAGATGTCGGATCAATTGGGGAAGGGAAAGCTAGGTTTAAAACCCCACCTTTCCTTTTGACTCTAGAAATTTTGAATCATAAGGTGCATAATTTTCTGGTAGATTCTGGATCATCCATGAATGTTCTGCCACTTGCAATCTGTAAAAAGATTAATGGACAACCTAAACCAACTAAATGGCAGGTTACTTAGTTAGACAGGACCAATGTGAAAGTAGTCGGGGAAATGGAGGATGTACTGATTCGATTGTCTGCAAATAAAAGGATATGTCAGTACATTGATATTGTAGTAGCATACATACCTGATGGCTATGGACTGATTTTGAATCGATACTGGTCAGCAAGACTAAATGGGTATTTTGCTTCAGATTGGTCACACTTATGGTTGCCTCAGAAGGGAAGTCCAAACCAGATTAAGATATTAAGAGAGCCCCACATGAAGCACAATGTTACACAATTGGAAGAAAAAAATGAATCAGTGAATTATGTTTTGGGGAATTATCTAATTGAACTAGAACCGGGAAACTACCAAGTGAAAGAAGCTAGCAGTACATCAGACACCTAGCCCGATCTCCTTCGGTTTTCAAGGGTTGATGAGATTTATTGTAAAGTAGTAGTTTCAGTTTCAGATATAGTTTTTTCAAGACCAGTAGATGTAATTTTTGATAATGGGTAGGTCTTTTTCATTTTGTAGTCAAGCCTAGCCCCTTAGCTTACAAGTTTCCATATTTATAGGGGTGGGCAGAGAACTAACCAGTTAGTGGTTTAGTTCTCAAATTTTATTTTTCTTGATTTGTCTTATACATAAATAAATTGATTGCTTGGTTGTTTATGTTTGATTTATTTTATTTTGGTTTGTTTTTAGTTAGATTTTGATTGATTTCAATAAAAGAAGCAAAGTTTTGGTTGCATGGAGAGCATCAGAATTCTGGATTAATTGAAATCCTTGATTATAAGACTGTGTACTATTGTTTTATCTGAAAGAATTTCTTCTAGTTTAATAGTTTTCCTAAATGGCTATGAACACATTGAAGTCCTACTTAATCCTTGTAAAATAACTCAGGATCAAAAGTATAGAATACTCTTTCGAGGCTCCATCCATTTCACATCTAAAAATGTCCTAGGGGGTGACAGCAAAAGACCCACGGAAAGGAAGCAGGGTAAATAGTATATTATATATAAATGATCCCATGCCAAAGAATTGAAAGCCAAAAGGGAAATAAGAGTTGAAACTCCTAAGAAAGCAATATGTATCAAGACAAAGTACTGAATCATATGAGTACAAAATTGCCAAAAGTTCTTCTCCATCCGTGAGCTGAAAGTTAAATACATCTCTCACACAAAAGGACACTATGGATAGAGGAGCCTGAATAAAAAATTCAGAAAGAAAGGCATGCAGGAGGACTCAAAAAGGACAAAAAAGTCCAAAAGCACAAAAGTGCAAAGTGGCATGGGAATGAGGAACAAATGAATATTTCTGTTTACAATATGTTACGATCCTATGGTGTCCAAGCCGAAAGCTACCTGAAGGTAGAGGTAAACAATGAAACTCATTTTCTTGGCCTTGAAAGAGTTATCTTGACTTTGAAATCTTGGTTTCCTTTTTCCTAAATTGGACTACCCTCAATGATCAAAAGTACATATATTTGCCATTTGGGAAATCCAGACATCTAGAATAATTCAACATGTTGGTTTTATTGTTAAACAGTCTGTTAATTAAGGAATAAATTGTCCAGAGATCTAGGTTCACCAGGTAGTTGCCAATTGTTGCAGCTGCAACTGTTTTCCCAAATTTTTGAAATTTTGGACCCTCCTTTCTATTTTATCTTGCCTGGGAGTGTTTGGATTCTTGAATTCTGTTTTCTCTGCTATAAATTTGGATTTTGAGGTTGATTGTTTTTCTTTCATCTCAGAAGTTGAATGACCTTGCTTTGACTTTGGAACTTAGCAATTTCCCGCTGTTTCGATTGTATCGCTGTCGGAGTCTGGTTGAAGTTTGAGTTGGGGTTTTTCTTCTCTATGCCACCACTGTTTCGGAGATAAAACGAACTATTTAACCACTGCACAAATTTAAAGTTTTCCAAGCACTTAACATTTTCGGTGATTTTTCCTATTTCAATGATTTTTCTACTCGCTATCGGAAGCCTATTCATTTTGAATTGAAGCTTTAGTTGTCTATGCAGCCGCCGTTTTGGAGGACAATTAGAGAACGGGCTGATGGAAAGTTATTACATCCGTCGATGCATGGTTTTATTGGCTCAAAACTTTTTTCTTTGCAATGATATATTTTTGTTTTCACTGTCGGAAGTCTTTTGAACAGTAAGTCAGAGGCTGTAGTCTGATTGCTTTCCGCCATTGTGGCTCCCGAGCGAACTAAATCTCCACCATATAACTGCTCTGCTCGCCGATGTTTTGTTATGGTTTTCGATAATATGTTTATTTTCCATGGAGCCTGTAGTCTTTCCATCTTCTGCCGTTGCGGCTACGCAATGAACTAACCACCCGACGTTTATGTTGTTCTGTTCACCAACAAGGATTTTTTTCCGCCCGGTGCTTTAGTATTTAGCCTTTCCGACGTCGATAGACTTAATGGTCTCACAAAAATCATTGTCTGTCTGAAACTCGCCATTGTGGCTGTGAATAAAAATATCCTGCCGATGCTGTAATGGTTCAGGCCGCTGATAAGGGTTTTTCCCACCGTTTTGTGAGTTTTTAACCCCTTTTTGTGGGCAGCGGTGGTTTCTGATTCTTGTTAGGATTTTTGTGATGAGAACACAGCGCAGGGTCGCATATTTGATGCTTAGTCTCATTAATAGTGTGGTTTACATTTTCTTGAATGCTGCCCATATTAATGTTGAGTTTTTTCGTTTAACTGTAGACAGACTTAGAAGATTGTTTTCAGATCCGGTTTGATGATTGTTGCTGTGAAGAAGACCTCTCTAAAAGAAAAGTCAGAAGCAGAGATGTTGCTCACAAATGGAAGATAGTGAAAGGTTGATATCAACAGGTTGTTGAATAGAATTGGTAGTAGCAGAGGCCCAGGCTTGGAAATGGATCATCAGTTGCCAAGCCGGTCTCTTTTACAAAGTGCTTGTAAATCTTAATCTAAAATGTAACGTATTGGGTGAATCATGAGCACTCACAAAGGACAAAATTATAAGATTAAAACGGTTGGGAGAGCCCAAAGGTCACCTGGCGGGGCAACCCAAAGGTTTTGTTGTTTTTGTATAAAGATAGGAAAGTTAGAGGGAATAAGGGACTTTTTTCCCAGTTAGATTTGTGAAGACATATTGTAAGAAGAACTATTTCCTTTTGCAATAGATAATTATAGTTTGCCTGTTGGAGAAAGCTTGGTGGAATGTTCAAATGTTGTGCTATGGATTTGTTGAAGAGGAACTATTTCATTTTCATCTTTGTGTCCATTAACTGTGAGATCGTTCTAACTCTGTGAACCTATGTTCTTGTATGAATGTTCTCTGGTTTATTTGATGAAAATTTCCACTATGATTAATGAATGTTGTTCATAAACAATTGGCTATCTGGTTGTTCAAATATCTTTAAATGTTCATGTGTTTTGAAAGAAGTATCAACTATCTGTGATTTTTCATGATGCATGTACAAAATACATTACTCATTAATGAATGATAATCTTGCTCCCTAGGGATAGGTTAGGTAGTTAGTTATATTTTCTTGTTGTGTGTGACTTAAATGCGAGAGAGTTTAAGACGAGAGGTAAGAACCTGCGCATCACATTGTGATCGCTCCTTGTATTCTACATCAATTTGCATTTTATATAGGCACTTGCATATCATACTTAAAACTAAAAACACAAAAATATACACGGTGGACCGGGCCGCAACCGGTAAAACCTTTTATTTTTGTTACTTGACCTACGGTAGCTGGACTACAAACCGAACGGATTCCCTACACCAAACAGTCACGGGCTAGTTGGGAACATTGACTGGGGAGAATCCCTTGCTATTGTTGCCTGCGAATTCAAAGGCCTCAACACAATTATTTGACCCTTAGCATGAATTTGACAAACTCTCATGAATATGGAAAATGTTATTAGGCCATTGTGACCCAATGCAAAATTTGGGACATGACATTTATGCTGTAACAATCGATTTCCATTCCGTCTAACTTGTTTCAACTCCTTTGTAATTTCTCTTGTACAATATTTCTTTTATTTAATAGAAAAACCATACTTCTTGGCACTACTTCTCATGTGTTTGTGTTCTATCATTGCGTTCTTTTATATTTGGCCGACCACCCGAGTCGTTTCTGCATTAGTTGGTATCAAAGAAGGAATTTATCATATGTGAATGGTCTAGTTGTGATTGGACAGGAGGAATATGATTCCAGCTACATTTGGGTAGAGTCATGGGAGTGTTGATTTGATTGCCTGAGTAAAGAAATGGCTCTAAGAGGTGTTAATGTCCATGGTAAAAGACAATGCGGGGGTGCATAGGTCATTATTGATTGTGAGACGTTTAAGAATTATGTTCATACAATGAGAATGTTGAAGAATGAGTTAGTGGTCGTAAAGGAGGCACAACAATGAAGATATGTTGTGGAAACCCTCAACCATAGTGATGAGGAAGTCGAGGATAGAGAGGTTCAAGAAGAAGAGGAGTTAGATGAACCAAGGGATAGATTGTTGAAGGATCTACTAGAGATTAGAGGTAAGGCTAAGATGGGTGTTCCTACCTACTCTAGAAGTATGAACCCAGAAGAGTTGATAGACTGGGTTAGAGAGATGGAAAAATATTTTGACATATATCAGATAGAAGACCCCAAAAGGGTGAAGGATTCCTATCTAAAGTTGAAGGGTCATTCCTCATTGTGGTGTGACAACATATAGGACAAAAAAGTATAGAAAGGAAAATAGAAGATAAAGGAATGGGACAAAATGGTCGTCAAGCTGAAGGACACGTGTTGGAATATATTAAACCCACACAATACTCAAGATAAAATAATTAATAATTATTTGATTAATTATCTACCCACTAGCTTAATTAGTTGGCATCCACTTGCACCTTAAAGTCAACACATGCCATCTATACCCCGGAAATGCTCTATTTCTGATTTTGGGTTAATCTTGACCACTTTATTGACTCCCATAATTAGTAACTATGCTTTACTCCAGATTCTTCTTTATTCTTCTTTATCCAGCTTTTCTATGGATAACGTAAAGCTAGTTAACTAGGGAACTAGTATCTTTTGTTGCCAACCCATACTTCATGACTTTCTCTCCATATTCCAGGATTAGCATGTTTTTTCCATCACTCTTGACAACTCATGCATGATTTTTCTAATTCATAAGGTCCTTGACTGATTTGGGAAGTGCTTTAGCCACCTATGGGGGTTTATCATATTTGGTAACTCAACCTTTTTGAGCTTTATGATTTGTATCCATACAAATCGATTCCCCTACGAGGGATGTACTATTTATGTACACTATTATTCATCATTATTCAATGGAAGGATACACTCCAATATTCATCTCTTCATTCATGTGATTCCATCTCTTTTCTTCTCTCTATTTTTCCTGTGTATGCTTGTGAGAATTATCTTAGTAGAAAGATCTATTTCCTGTGCTTCTTCTTAGCATCTTTGCTCATAGAATTGGAGTTATTATTTCTACATGGTATCATAGCACAATGTTTCTCAAGTTCTACAGAATTGAGGATCTATCTATTCTCTCTAGCAGATCGCATCCAGTATCCTATCCCTCTCTGAAGAAGAGCTTATCTAGAGTGCAAGATTTTCTCCTAGTTTTTTTTTGCAGGTTGCAAAGGGTATATCCTAGAGTATATCAAAAAATTAAACATGGATTCAAAAGTTCCTCTACTATCTCCTTTCAACTATGTTGATTGGAATCCCAAGATGAGCGCATACTTGAAGAGGCAATGTCTCTTTGATGTCTCCATTGGTGCATTGAGCGAACATGAGTCTTATGAAGAGAAGATTGACTAGTTGAATAATTGTGATATACATTATGGAATTATGTGTTTGGTAATGTCTCCAAATATACATCATCTCATATATTCTCTTGAATATCCATTTGACCTTTGAAACAATTTGGACAAATCTTTCGGGGTGCAGGAAGAAGAAGATGAAGCATGGAGCGAACCCAACATCTCTCCTCAGGTGCTCTCTCTCAATATGTCTTGGCCTCCACATTCTTTGATGAATTTATTTATGATGAAGAAGTTTCTCATATAGTTCATGTTGCTGCTACCCTCTTTGATTCGAATGCTTCCTCCTTCAATGAAGAAGAAAATATTAAAGAGCTATCTTTTTTTGTGTCTCTTGAAGGTGATTCTTCTTCTTGTGATACTAATGATGAAAAAGAAGTAACATATGGAGCTGATATTGATATTGATGATGATCCATTCACCCATTCATTGTTCTCTTATCTCCTATCTTAGATTCTGATATCTATGTGCTAGATCTTCCACACTTTGTGCATACCTCTCTCATTGATGGTGTGCAACCTAGTGTCTTTTTGGATGTTTTCTTAGCCAATTCAATTCTTATGTGTGTCATAACACTTACCTTACTTGATCTCATGTGATTCAGTATCTCCTCCTTTGTGCTTGTCATCAATACTTAGAGCCTCCTTTAAGATTTTGAACATCTCCTTTCTTCCTCCTTTCATACTTCTACAATAGAGGATTCTTTACCAGTGTATTCCCATGACTCTACTGATATGCTTATATGTGATATTTTGGATTCTTTTGAAGTTAGATCAACCCATGGAGCCCATGCATTCACACTCTTTGATCCTATTCCTTCTCCATGTTCCTACATGATCACTTACACACATGCTCTCTGTGTAAATGAAATTGGAGACCCCATACATTCGATTGGACTCGTATTTCACCTATCTGGAGCTAATTTCATCTCTATTGGTTTGAATTTCAAGTCATTATATCATCTTGGAGATGATTACAACTCTCAATAGCTTTCACATCATTGGATCTCAGTTTTTCTACATGGTCCTAGTTTCCATCCTGCAACTGTCCTTGATCCATATGAGCATATTTCTCTTCTTCCTAGGAAGAAGATTCCTCTAGACATCAACATTTAGTTTGGAGCAGCATCAACAACATTTTTGGTTTTCCTCTCACGTCCTATCTTGAGGGAGGATTTTCCCCATTTGGTTTTGGCTCTTTCCTCAACTTTTGGACATAGTAATTGTTGAAGGGTGACCATAGCCTTATTGTTGGTCCCTATATACACCTATATTTTTGACATACCATCATAAAGTCAGACTTAAAGGGGGGTGTTGGAATATATTAAACCCACTCAATACTTAGGATAAAATAATTAATCATCATTAGATTAAATATATACCCACCACTAGCTTAATTAGTTGGCATTCACTTGCACCTTAAATTCAACACATGCCATCTATACCCCACGAATGCTTTATTTTTTATTCTGGGTTGATCTTGACCACTTTATTGACTCCCATAATTAGTAACTGCGCTTTATTGGAGATTGTGCTTTATCTAGCTTTTATGTCGATAAGGTCAATCTAGTTAACTAGGAAACCAATATCTTTTGTTTCCAACCCATCCTTCATGAATTTCTCTCCATATTCCATGATTAGCATGTTTTTCCATCACTCTTGACAACTCACTCATTCTTTTTCTAATTCATGAGGTCCTTGACTGATTTGGGAAGTGATTTAGCCAACTATGGGGGTTTATCATATTTGGTAAGTCAGCCTTTTTGAGCTTTATGAGTTGTCTCCATACAACTCGATTTTCCTATGAGGGATTTACTATTTATGTACACTATTATTCATCATTATTCAATGGAAGGATACACTCCAATATTCATCTCTTCATTTATGTGATTCAGTCTCTTTTCTTCTCTCTATTTTTCCTATGTATGCTTGTGAGAATTATCTTAGTAGCAATATCTATTTCCTGTGCTTCTTCTTAGCATCATTTCTCATAGCATTGGAGCTATTATTTCTACAAAAAAGTCCTTCCATCGACTACATTATTTCTTTGTTTAGGAAGATGTAAAACCTAAGGCAAAATGAGTTGATTGTAAAAGAATTCACTGAGGAATTCTACCGACTATCGATTAGGTCAGGGAAGATAGACAAAGGAGAGGAAGCATTCACTAGATATGTTAATGGGTTGAAATATGTCATACAGGATGAGTTGAGTCTATCGAAGTTCAGAATTGTTTGAGAATCTTGTCAGCTAGTGTTGAAAGCAGAAGAGAAACTGTCGAGGAAGACTTCGACGAGTAGAAGGAAGTCGATTATTTAAATTCAGAAAATTTCTGCCTCCATAGGACAAATTAGTGGGGAGGAAAAGAAGAAATTTGAGGTGGTTGATGAGAATAAGGTATGATTGGAGGCAATGCAGTTGAGTACCGAAGAGGAGGAGAGAACTCCAGAAGTGTAAGGGGTGGCAGTCGAGGAGGAACATTCGGGAGTGGACAAGAAGACAAGTCAAAAATATTTTTCTATCAGTGTTGAGAAATGGGACACAAGGCATATGAGTTCCCAAATAATTTGCATACGACAAGTTGATAGGAAACCAAAATTCAAGGTGACAACGAAGTTGGTTCAATTGCGAAGGATAACTTAAGAGAAGTAGCATTGGAAAGAGGCTGAACTTGACGAACTAATGAACATTGTTGTAGTATACACGAAAGGAGAAGGAGCCGACAGAGAGGAAAGTGATTTTCTGAACAAAGGTGAAGATTCATGATGAATGTTGTGTGACCTTCATTGATGGAGGCAACACATAGAATATAGTATCGATGAAGGTGATTGACAAGTTGGGGATGAAGTTCCAACCACACCCAAATGCGTACAAGGTGTCATGGTTGTAGAAAGGTCATCATGTTACAGTGACACAATAGTTCCTGGTCAATTTCAAGATTGGAGGGTTGCACAATAGCGTGTTATGTGATATGATTTCGATGGATTCCTATCACCTATTGTTGGATCAACCATGACAATACGACCAAAAAATTCTATATGGTGGTTGTTGGAATATGGTTGCAGTCGAGAAGGATGAAAAAATATTTTGACTGATACCCTTGGTTAAAGAGTCAAACAACCAAGGAAAGGAAAGTGGATATTGGGAGAAGCAAGTGTTGATGTGCTCAATGAAAGAGTTCCTGAAGCGGGTAGAGAAGCAACAATGTTGCTTCGCATTTATTCCAAAAGGCCCAAATATTGAAAGAATGACTGAAAAGATCCTGATGGAGGTCAAGGAAGTGTTATTGAAATTCAAGGGCATAATGGTCGATGAGATGTCGATTGGATTTCCATTGACCATGAGTATTCACATCAGATCGGCTTGATTTTAGGATCGAGTCTACCGAACAAAGTGTGAAATAAAATGACGTCGACGAAAAATGCTAAGTTCAATCGACAAGTTCACGAGTTGTTGGACAAAGGATTGATCAAAGAAATCCCAAGTCCATGTGATGTACTAAATATCATACTAGCACCAAAGAAGGGAGGATAATGGAGAATGTGTATCGACTCAAGGGATATCAACCAGATCACGATCAAGTATAGGTTTCCATTACCAAGGATGGACGACTTAATTGACTACTTAAGTGGAGTGACATAGTTCACTAAGATTGACTTAAAGAGTGAATACCACCATATATGGATAAGGGAAGGTGATGAATGGAAGACGACCTTCAAGATGAAGGAAGGACTTTATGAGTGGTTGGTTATGTCATTTGGGCTAATCAATGTGTTAGGTACGTTCATGAGGCTGATGAGTGAAGTGTTGAAACCATTTATGGGGATATATATCATTGTATATCTCAACGACATATTGATTTTTAGTTGGACAAGAGAGTAACACTTCTCACACATTCAACAAGTCCTGCAAAGGTTGAGACATGAAAATTTATTGGTAAACCTATAGAAGTGTTCCTTCATGTAGAAGGAATTAGTGTACCTAGTATTTGTGATTTATCGAAAAGGACTTGTTATCACAAATCTTGTAGTTTCCCCTTTGATTGATCCCATTCAAGATGACAGAGGGGGAAGGAAACCAAAGTCGTGACCTACTGATACCCCAACCCCCAAATGATGAAAAGGTTGTCATGTTGGTTGAGATATCCTCTGCTTTATGTCACTAAATCCAAAGTGACAAAGGGGGACACCCGAACCTATCCTAGAAGGAAATACCTAAATCTAAATCACCATATCAAACTAGGACATAGAATATATAAGGTGAAAAGATCTAAACCCTATATTTAAGTATGAAGACACAATTTAAGGAGTAATTGACTAAAATTTGGTTACAAGTGTCAAATATGTTACTCAATTTTAATATCTTAGTTACTTATGGAATTAGTTAACATATCTAGGATTTGTGTGTTAACTCAAATGATCAAACCTATAACCCTGGGGGGATTTGGATAAAAATTAGAGAAATTTCCAAGGTAGTGTTTGATTAGATAATTAGGGATTCTAAAACACTTGATTTGATGCTTGGATGATAGGTTTGACCATATGAAAAATCCAAACAAAACCATAGGCATAAAACACCAAGAAAATCCTTGATGGGACAAGGTGGAAATTTTTCCTAAGGGATCGGTGGCACTTCAGGATGGGTAGATGGATTCAAATGGTTATCCTAGGAGAGAGGCGATTTTTTGGGTGATTTTATTCAAAATCCATATCACCAAAATTTGATATTCCAAGTGCAATATGCCTTGGTGAATTTTCCTACTTTCTACAAGAGGTTTTTTCAGTAAAAATGGAGGATGGGCAATGCATGAAAATTAAAATGGAGAGAATTAGGCTGAGAAAATTACCTGGATTCAGTAGATACATTCCTAGACGAAAAGGATATATTCCTCATAGATCAAAGGAGAAATCTAGACAAGATCTTGATGACAATGTTTTTCTCAGTGACCCTAGCGTCCTCTCTGCTTGCCACACGATGGGAAAATCAATAAGTAATGACAAATAAATTGGGATATTCAAAGTAGAAGATAATAATAAATAAGCGAAGAGTCATAAATAAATAATCACTCCCTGTCGAAACCCGATTTGAAGCTCCAAATCGCCTTCTTTGCCTACAAATCAAAATGGATCTAGAAGATGCAAGAAAAATATGATGGAATAACTCAGTGCAAGAGAGAAACAATTTCAATCATCACCTTATTCATTCATATATAGATACAAAATTATTGAATCCCTGAAAAATATCTTTATCTAGAAGTTCCAATGCTAGAGATCATGATTTACAATGGGGGGGTCTCGTCTTTATATAGCTTTTGAGAGATGCAAATCCCAACTTACTTTTACATCCAACAATTGAGATTATAACATCATCAACTGTGGAGACCAATTTTACATGGATTACTACATGGATCAACTTGACTAGATCAAGGGGGCGCATTTTTTTCCCAACGATGCATTGTCTAAGTCATAATATAAGATAACAAAAGATACAACATGATAATACATCAAGGGGGTCACCTTAGGGGCTCAATTCTCCCTAGGACCCATTACAACATCAAAACATAAGATATAAGAATGTAATACATCATATAATCACAGGTGAGGGGTGCCCCTTGGGGGATGTCCTCCCTGGATGAGCCAAATAAATAATCTCGGACATACGAATGACTGAAACTGGTGTATAAGTGTCCAGAGAGCCCTAACATCTAGATAAGTTTCCTTGTCATTTCCTTGACCATACAAGCCAAATCGATTTTCTCAGTGATTTCCTAGTTCATTTTTTGATGGTACGACATCTAAAAATCATAGAAATATTCATAAATTCATTAAGAATGAGAACTAGGGAAACCGGACCACACATGAGTATTTAGAGACATAATAGAATGGTACAAGTGACTACTCATACCCCCTGAAACACTGTGGTGCTCTAGGAGAACCAAAATGACTGCAATAATAATATAATCTAACCAACAATAAAGTGATAATAATCATTGATCATGCAATCTGAGGCCAAAATCTGAAAACTGAAACCGTAGTATTGGTCCTAGGCATATATGGGACAAATATAAGCACTCCCAAATTTTAACGTCTAACGTGGGAACCTTGTTTGACTTAGTCAACTGGGTTGACTAGGTCAAAATAGCCCAACTGAAGGTGAGATGTTGAACTAAGCTAAACCTGCAAGTATCTAAGGTAAGAAATGCTCCAAGATGTGTATTAAAACCCAACTTAAATCATGTCATTGAGAATCATGGTGACAATAATAATAATGATAACAACCAATAAGATATACCTGCATTTTTTAGTAATCCTTGAATCTTTTGGAAATCTCTTGTATATGCCATACTTACAAAGTTTAAACAATTTGCTAGTGTTAGGTGAGGATGGAAACAAGGCCAAGTAAAGGGTGATGAACTCTAGTTGGTTTTGACCATGTGATCTCTTCGAATGATGACAAATACACTCACCCAAAATGACATATGCATGACATATAACAATAGGGGATGGTGGTGTCTCACAAATGGATTAAGTACTTGGGCTTGTTTCCTTCAGGCTCTGGCAAGTTTCCATATAATAGATTTAACAATGTGGAACGCTGGTCAACCTTCAAAGTCAGTTTCCCTAGAGAGACTTATGGGAAGCGCCTTAGAGAGACTTATGAGAATAATTTGATGAGAAGCGCCTTTATTTTTCTTATTACTATGAGATTTCATGAGCGACCTTATAATAATCATGCATTTTGTTTAGTTTATGGGTGAGCTGATAG
>LPNX010546020.1:165916-241241 GCA_001517045.1 Pseudotsuga menziesii | reverse complement strand
ACACATCTAAGTATAAATTTCATTTTGGTACAAGTGTTGTATCATGGGATTCAAAGAAACAACCCATTGTGACTATTTCTTCAGTAGAAGAAGAGTATGTTGCAACTACAAGTGTTGCATGTGAAGTTGTTTGGATGCGGANACACATCTAAGTATAAATTTCATTTTGGTACAAGTGTTGTATCATGGGATTCAAAGAAACAACCCATTGTGACTATTTCTTCAGTAGAAGAAGAGTATGTCGCAACTACAAGTGTTGCATGTGAAGTTGTTTGGATGCAGAGGATGTTAAGAGATTTGTCGCAGGTCCAGACAGAACCCACAACCATTTATTGCGACAACAGATTAGTCATTGCACTGTCAAAGAATCATGTGTTCCACAAGAGAACTAAGCACATTGACACAAGGTATCATTTCATTAGAGAATCCATAATTAAGAAAGAAACGTGTTTAAAATTTTGCAGGTCTAAGATTAACTGGCATATTTACGTAATCATTGGCAAGGGACGCAATCTAGTATTTGAGAAGTTGTTTAGGAGTGACAAATTCTGCATAGTGAATTATGTCATGCATAAAAAATTGTTTTAATAATCCCCATCTCCTTATAATTAAGGGGGGGGGGGTGTNGTATTTGAGAAGTTGTTTAGGAGTGACAAATTCTGCATAGTGAATTATGTCATGCATAAAAAATTGTTTTAATAATCCCCATCTCCTTATAATTAAGGGGGGGGGTGTTGGAAATATTAATTACAAGATGACCTATGTTAGAATCCATAGTACATTCTTTGTTAGTTTGTCTCTAAGGATATGCACTTCATGTTTCACCATATTTAAGTTGTAGAATAGTAGTTTTGAAGTCAAGTTCTTAGGTAGAAATTAATTAGTCTTTAATGTAACTGGGTAGCTTCTCTCTAAGGATATGCACTTCATGTTTCACCATATTTAAGTTGTAGAATAGTAGTTTTGAAGTCAAGTTCTTAGGTAGAAATTAATTAGTCTTTAATGTAACTGGGTAGCTTCCAAGAGAAGGAAAATTAAGTTAGTGTCTATGTAGTTGAAGAATGAGTGAAAAAATAGAGTAAAACATAGAAAAGGAGGAGGAGAAGAAAAAGAGTTAGAGAAGTGTTCAAGAGCTCAAGCTTATTTGCAAGTTTAATTTATGAGGAATGAGTGAAAAAATAGAGTAGAACATAGAAAAAGAGGAGAAGAAAAAGAATTAGAAAACTGTTCAAGAACTCAAGCTTATTTGCAACACATCTTCTCCAAAATTGCTTATGTGAATAATTTTANGTTTAATTTATGAGGAATGAGTGAAAAAATAGAGTAGAACATAGAAAAAGAGGAGAAGAAAAAGAATTAGAAAACTGTTCAAGAACTCAAGCTTATTTGCAGCACATCTTCTCCAAAATTGCTTATGTGAATAATTTTGACATTTACTATTTATAAAAGAAATAAAAAATCTTCAAAATTTAAAAATATAAAATTTTTGTCACCGAAAACCAAAGTCATACATAATATTTTATGTTTTAAAGGTAAGCTTATCTCAGCTTACCAATGGGGAATAATAGCCTTTATATAACAAAAATAACTTCTTAATAACTTCTTAGTCGGAGTAAAAGTTGAGTCGAAGTGAAATTTGTGTCAAAGTGCGTGTATCGAAGCTAAAGTCTTTGTGGAAGTGGGGTTTCCAGAATNAAAATAACTTCTTAATAACTTCTTAGTCGGAGTAAAAGTTGAGTCGAAGTGAAATTTGTGTCAAAGTGCGTGTATCGAAGCTAAAGTCTTTGTGGAAGTGGGGTTTCCATAATTTTGTTTGTCAAAGCTCAAGTGAAACAAATATTTATTTATTGTGCAATTCATACTAAGCAAATATTAACTGCGCAGTTTTTCCAGGAGAGAAGACAATTGGACGTTGATGAGACGAAGGAGGAGAAGGGACTATACCTTCTTTTCTTACCTTGTGTCAAAGAAGAGATATTTAGGGTTTCACTTGGGAAGGATACTGAAATTTTCCCATGACCTTGATGAATAGGCATTGGGGGGGGTGGGGGGATTATATCTCTGGTTGGAGTTCTCGTTGTTGGTGGTCACTCTCGGATATNACTATACCTTCTTTTCTTACCTTGTGTCAAAGAAGAGATATTTAGGGTTTCACTTGGGAAGGATACTGAAATTTTCCCATGACCTTGATGAATAGGCATTGGGGGGGTGGGGGGATTATATCTCTGGTTGGAGTTCTCGTTGTTGGTGGTCACTCTCAGATATTAATGCGTTAAAGAAGATGAGTATTACATAACTTTGGGGGCAAGAATTTGAAGAGAGGTATCTAGATTAAAATTCCTACATGTTGCAGCTCGAGGGTTTATCATGTATCATGTGTTCAGTTAAGAAGAAGAGTGCAAGTTGATGGGAAAACCCTATTCTCTTGATACATTCCAATCCAGTAGCAGGGATAGCCTCGCTTAAGGTTTTAGTCACTTCGATTACCATGCAAGAAAAGGAGAAATGAGGCACAGTCTTGGAAATTTGACCTCCATTCAATAAAATTATTCTCCATTGAATTACCTTGGCATGGTGACTAAGATAAGAGGTAAGGAAAATCCTTAGCTTAGCATAGACTCTTTGTATGAATTTTCTTGCTATTGTTTGGAAGAGAGCGTTTCTCTCTTTGGAGAAAAGACAAGAGTTATTGATGATAAAATTGATAGCACTTATCTCTTTGGAGATTGAAAGTTATATTTAATAAAATTGTTTAATGCAGTGAATAGCGTCTCTCTTTGGGAGAAGATAACTCCAATTGATATCTATCTTCTTGGAATGAAAGTGTTGGAATTATTGTTTGGCTATGTGGAAGATGAGCTTCCCCATGAGTGAGGATCGTGGATCATTCCCTCCCATTCCCATTCCCATTCATTCGATGTGGATTGATTATGTACAGGGAAGAGGAGAAACAAATTGGCTCACTCACTCCCAAGTTAACTACTGTTTTATTTGCTTGAAAAACTTATACTCCAAGTTAATGAGCTAGAATTGATACAGGGCCCATGTATCAAGGAATTGCAGCTTGGGCCATGTGGCATTGTATCATATGAAATATCCATTTGAATTTAACGTTGAATGCGTGAGTCAAAGGTTCCACTCCAAAAACAAGCGTTGAATCCAAATCTTGTTTACACAAGATTTTTAGTTATAGCTATACAACATAAGTGAAACTGATGGAGGTAACTCGGTTTTCAATAGTATTCCCTTGGATTCAAGGGCTCGATAGAAAACTAGCTCGGTCTTTACCTTTGGAAATATATGTGTTTCTTTTTAATTAAAGTATGAGTGATCTATGTACCGAGAATCCACCTTTTATTATTAATTTGTTGAAAGATACTACCTTTGTTCTTCTATGGTGTCGTTGAGCCAAGAGGTGGAGTCCCAATACGCATTGTGGTGTAATTACACTAAAGGGTGTAGTCGGTATCATTTCCTATATATATACACGATATTATTTTGGTCTCATTAACGAAACCCAATAATTGACATTTCACAAATTAATAGTGTATGTTGCAAGTGAGTGCCGAGTGATGAGGCTTAGAAACATGTGAAGAACTTTTTTTGTTTTGTTTTGTTTTGTTCTATTTTAGAAGATACTTTTTCTAGTTCGAATGTGGCTTTTTAGTTGAAAGAATATAGGTTGGTCAAAGTGTTTGCGGTTGGGTGGAAAGTTGCAATTGTATATTTAGTCATCAATCGCCAAAGACTTCGTATTCAAGATAAGTTCTTAATGTTTGTTTTGTCATTACTATTTGTTTATATAGACGTTCATTGACATTTGATGATATTGCCATGATGAAGTGGTTAAAAGTTATTGATAATGATGCCAAGATAGACGTAATAAGTATTTGAAAATGTATATGTTATGTGATTATGGTCAACTAAACTAAACATGCAGTAAATGTATTGTTAAGCTAATTATACTTAAAATGAGTGAAACATAAGATGAATGATGCATGTTAGCAAAATAGTTTATAATTGAAAAACTAAGTGATTTGGAAGTATATTTTATATTCCCAATATAATGGCTACGGCTTTATGTCTAATCATAAATGATGTACTAATACAAAAATAACATGTTGGTAATGTAAGAAAATGGTGATTCCATGAAGGTGGGTAACACTTTTTGGCCAAATTTGACAATGAAAACCTGATTTTTTACTCATGTACTAGATAGAAGCCCTCAAAACACATATATGCCATGTGAATTTCGACTTCCAGTTAAAAACAAACTGTAGAATATTATGTTGGCTTCCCGATGATATTTCTCATGTACTAGATAGAAGCCCTCAAAACACATATATGCCATGTGAATTTCGACTTCCAGTTAAAAACAAACTGTAGAATATTATGTTGGCTTCCCGATGATATTTTTTTTAAAATATTCTGATGTCATTTAATGTGTGAACATTTTCTTTTAATGAACTGTGTGACCTTAAAAATTTGAAGAAGTTAATAAGTGGCTCGTGTCCAACCCCAATAATTCAATCTTATATATATATATATATATATATATATATATATGAGCATGATCTACACATAATGCACTGTTGTCTGCATATTTTTTTGTTAATTTACTTCGCAATATACAATTATTTATTATTTTTTGAAAGTGACCACATCTAATTTCAGCATCATTTTATACACATGTGTGTCCATCCCAGCTTTTTTTTCACAATTGCAACTAAGACTAACTAGTACTAACACCAATTGATTGAAGTAGGTTGGTGCCGGGACTTCCAGTGGCTCCTAAAGTGTAGGGATTGGACTAGGAGGCACCCAAACTGATGCATGCACATGCAGTAAGTGGTAGTTAACCTCTAGCAGTGTTCCCCACATTCCAGTGACTAGTACAGGTGGCCCCATTAGGTCAATTGGACCCAATTGTACTAGTGGACCGAATTAATTAATTAAGGTTCCTAAGTTAGGATAATTAATATAATATAAAGTATGAACAAGGGAGGATTAATAATCCTAACACCCCCCTTGAATCCTAACTTGGAAAACTGTGGGCCCTGGTAACAAGACCATAGGTCACCCAATATACAATCTAAGAGACATAATAAAAATGAGGTAGGAAAACCACTTGGGAAAACCCCCCTCAAAAATAGGAACTGAGAATCAATCCTTAATGCCCAAAAGAGACCTGAGAAAGGTAAATCTCTTTTTGGTAAAAGACTTGGTAAAAATATCTGCAATTTGATCCTCTGTCGGAAGTAGTGCAGTGTGATAGTTCTGTCATGCACCAGCTCCCGAATGTAGTGCATGTGAACCTCTATGTGCTTTGTCTTCTACTTCTGAACATGATCACTGGAGATCTTGATTGTACTCTAGTTGTCACAATAAAGTTCTATTGTAGATGAAGTTTGAATCCCAAACTCTGTCAATATGCAATGTAACAAAACTGCCTGAATAGCTGCATTCACAGATCCCCGATACTCTGCTTCTGCTGAAGAAAGTGCAAGGGATGCTTGCTTCTTGCTGGACCGACAAATTGGCCCAGATCCAATCATGAATACAAAGCCCAGTTACATTCAGTTACTTCACAGTCAGTTAGGCTAGTGCTACCAATGCATGGATAATGCATGGTTGCATGGGGAGGAGCACTTTTCCTACCTACCACACTCAGTTTCACTAAGTTAACTAGCTGTCAATGGTTGTTGGAGTTATTGGTCATCAGGGAGTTGCCTATTTGGACTTTGATATTGATTGGGAGACCTTGAGTTAGATATTAAGTTGATACATTCATATCCACTTAGAGGATTCGAATTCATATCCCATGCATTCGAATTATACCTATGTAAACTATTGTAACACCAGTTATTATTATTGTGAATGATACTGTAAATTCTTGAGAAATTCTTGTATGTTTCCAATGTGGTTTGTTTTTCTTAGTTTGTATCTTCACTCTCCATTCAATTGCTGCAAACATTATTATAACTATCTTCTTGAAAATATAAATGGAATTCAAATTCTAGTAGTTCGGTCCCTTGGGGTCATAATACATCAGTTGGTCGATGGTCATGATATTCCCGTCATGGGGGGACATTAAGAGCCGAAAGACGATAAATGCAATGACCCACATTGTACACATATAAATATGTCCTAGGAGGAGGTTGTAATCAAGTTGGCCATTGAAAACCTCAATGTCAATCAACACTATTTTACCGACTAACTCAAAAGGTACATTCGTGAGGATGCACTGGCGTTGAGCAGCAAGACCATCATAGGCGCGAAGGGCGGTGGTGGAAGGTTGAAGGGTGGGAGATCCAAGTTTTTTTCCAAACAAAGGTTGACATAACACAAGTGGATTCTCCCTCATCAATATTGCATCGATGAATAACCAAATTCTGAATCATGACTAGAACTTGGAAGGTGACAGATGATGGAATTTTGGGTTCTCCTTGATCCAAGTAGAAGGTGACGTACCTAGAATAAGAGGGATCGACGACACCTAACACAGATAACAATGCTTTATGTTGCGAAGGACAGGTTTTGAGCACTTCCAGAGCAGACATGGTTGTGGGAGACTGGGCCATGTAGTCAACAATATTGTAGTTGAGCGCAGCTCTAGCAATGGCATTGTTCGTGACATGACATAAAGGGAACCACGAGACTTTTGCAGTCCTTTCCATGGGTGGTCTCGGCAAATGAAAAGACTTATCTGGATTGGTGGAGGTAGATGTCACAGATGGGTCAATAGTTTCCATGGTGGAACCATACTGATTTCATCGAGTCTAGAGGTTGACATCAGATGATAACATCGTGAGGTGATGGACACCAGGATCAATGCATTGAGTCGCAGGAGTGGTTGCGGTGTTTTGTGGTGCCAAGGGTTGTGTTGCAACCATCCCTTGGTTTGGAAGGGGGTTTTGGTTGAGTCGGAGCAGCCCCATTGGGGTCACATTGTCTATCATTTTGTAGTAAATGGTGGACACGATTCAAGTGAGGACATTGATGGGTGTAATGTTCGTAAGTGTTACAAATGGTGCACAGATGGTTAGTCCACAGCTGTGGGTTCTTCCCAGGTCGTGTGGGATGTTGGAGATTCTGTGTAGGGGGGTCAGCATCGTTATTGTTTAGAGGGTTAGCTTGTTGGCCACCTCCTTGATTCTAGTTGTTACCTAGATTCCTACCTCTCTTATTCCTTCCCTGCCCTTGTTGGTTATTGGGAGTGCGTTGGTTAGGGAGGTTCTTATGTGTGTAGAACTGTCTTGTAGGAGCAGGAGGATTTGAATATGGAGTTGGAGTAGGTTGCATAGGTTGAGGATAATAGGAAGGAGTAGCTGGTGGTGCTGCAAAGCCGACTATATGGCTATTACAGGAGTGTGTCAAACAAATCATTCCATGAACGTGAGGATTTGGTGTAGGATGCACATAGGAAGGTGTGGCTCCACACTGATCTGTTACACGTGAAAAATCAAGGGTGTAACGTGGTTGGACAACACTAGGGGTGTGACCAAAAGGTGGCATCGCAGGAGAGGCCTGGTAAAAGTGAGGATGTTGGGTAATATATCTTATGATTCCATCAACAACATGGTATGCCCCTGGCATATCTCGACGTGAGGATCTAGTACGAGGAGCATCAGGGATGATGGTATACAAGTAACCCAATTGGATGTATATAAGATCAAACTGTTGATCCTTCAAGATAGCTTCCTCCTCATTTTGTGGGCGCTCAGACGCAACGTCCTTGGCTATGGGGGGGATTAAGGTTTTGAGGAACCAATCAAGGAAATTCCTATCATCCAACTGGATCTTACACAAGCTACGAAGGCGACACCATTCATGGACATGATCCGTGATATGGGTAGATGTGTTTTGTCTACAAGATAATAATATTTCCACACCATCATCATAACAGATGGGTAACTGGAAGTATTGAAGGAAAATAGAGGCTAACAAGGATAATTCAGGGTAGGTGGCATGAGGCAGTTCGATTTACCACTTGGATGCACCACTAGTGAGTGTACGTTGGAATAACCTCGATCAGACATAATCATCCACTATGTTGTTAGATTAACACCATAAGTGGAATGACATAATGTGATTTTTTGGGGTCCTCTCCTTCCTTACCCTCAAACTTAGGGATGTTTGAGGGAAGTTTGGTAGGCATAGGAGGCCATAATGGGTTATGATGAATGGGGTCATTGGTCAACCGTGTGAAATCAAGCACGTTGAGACTAGCCATAAAAGGTAGACTAGAACCGAGAGTAGATCGGGAAGGGCCGGCAACGTTACCGACACCAGCAGGAATGTAATTCCCATGGGTGACTAGGGGTGGGTGTGGATGACTAAAGACTATAGAAGTACCAACTAGGATAGTAGGGATAGACAAAATGGACGTGGAAGGGCCACTTCCCCAGGTATAAAGGGTGGTATGGTGGGAACCATGGTGGCTAGAGTGGGGCCACCACTAGTGGGTAGCGGACCAATAATAATGTGTGTAGTGGAAAAGGGCCCACTAGGACAAGGACCCATTGTTCCAGTGGAAGGGATACCCGTAATGATGGTTGGTATGGACACAATCCCACTACTAACCATCCCCCCCTGAAAGGGATCAGGATGTGCACCATCCATGGGGCTAGATGGGGCGTTGAAAAAGGTGGGTTCGGATTGATATGAATTTGAATAGACTCAGAGACTGTATGTGGCTTCGGAGGTGGTGATCGATGTTGAATATGGATCCGATTGTGATGGTTCAAGGAATCGAACTGGGGGATGTGCCCCCTAAGCCTATGTGAGTAACGCAGTGGATCTATGATGACGTGATGGAGTGCTGTGTAATGAATGAAACTCAAGAGTATCAATCCCACGCTCAAAAACCCAACTACAACCAAGTGTGTAGAAGGAGAGCATATAAATGATTTCTCGCAGGCCAACAAGAATCTCTAAAACCAAACTATAACAGCAGGTTACATCAAGGCGAGTCTACAACAAAGTGGCCAGAAATCCAACAAGTAGCACTACCTAGAAATAAAATGACGCACTAACCTATGGGTTAAAAGTGTAAGCAAGATCCTAACTACAAGTTGTAATCCCCTCAACAAATCGTATCCTCATCAGGGTGATGAAATCCCAGTCAGGCAATAAAAAATGGAAGAACAAATAGGCTAAGAGAATCCCACTACCGAGAAGGACATCTAGGTAAAATATCCCTATAAAGAATGGAAACTAGGCTACCTCATTCATGACACGTTTGGTTGGTTTCCTGGCGCTTAATCCCTTTGACCCCCGACCCCGGGCTAGGTGGTGTGAGGAGGATGACGAAGGGTTATCCTTCGGTGCGATATGGAGTGTGGTATTCCACCTTGACTTCCAGAACCCCTTCTTTGCGTCTTACTCCTACAGAGCAGGGGGCCTCTCGATAGACTGGCCTTCACCGTGTCAACAAGTACAAGAGGATTTTGTTCCCCTAATGGACAACAACTATGTCTCAAGATGTGAGTGACAAAGGGGTGTTGTTTGGATTCCTACCCCCAACATCCTAACTTAGCTACAAGATTGTTTTATCCTCAAATGAGGTTACAATGTTGGTTGTATTAAGTTAATTTGTAAGGCTAGCTTCGGGTCATGAACCAAGCGTTGTGTCTTTAGGGTGTGATATGTGTGCAAATGGTGTGTACAGACCCCAACAATCCTACAACTAAGATGCAATGATCTCATTCAGGATGCAATAAAATAAAATGCAGATAAATAGCAGTAAATATCATGCAAATATCACAACTAATTCTTCCAGAACATAAAATAAACACAAGTAAATGAGCGTCTAAGGAACTTACCAAGGTGTTGGAGACACACAGGGGGTTGCGACTATGAATATCAACTTAAGAGGCTCACTTACAAGGAAAAAAGGACCTCAAAACACACCAAGGGGTTGTAATGGATTAGATCTAGACAGAAACAGGTCAGAAAGGGGTAAATCATAGACAGGGGGTCTGGAACAATGATCTCAAGTACCGAAAAGCACTGAAAAACTACATGTCGCACCTCTCGATAGAACAGGAGCGATAGAGGTCGCATAGAACTGGGAAACACTCACGATCAGGACAGAAAAATAGTCGACAGACTCAGGTCATGCAAAACAGAGGATTAAATGCAACAAGTTGCATGTCATAGTAGCGACCGGGGTCGCTCCAGAAGCCGGGACAGGTGTGATCTGGTTGTCTAAGCCAAATCGCACTTATCGGGGCAAAAGGCACAGCCTGGGCCGTGCTTATCAGGAAAAAAGGTGCAACCGGGTTGTAGCATTCAGCCGAATAAGTGCGATTCGGTCGGAACTGGAATTTTTTTGAAAAATGGCTACCAACTAGTGTTGGGGGGGGCAGGCACTAAGGTAATATTGGTTCGTGTCTTATGCAAGAGGGTCATGTATATGACGGCTGAAGGTAGCAAAGGAGAACAAACTAATAGTAATACCTGCAAAAACAAAGATATGTATGTATCGACCGAGTGGAGTCGCCAGAACTGTAGTGGGGATTTCTCCCCTACTATGTGCAAAAGCACCAACCCTAGACAATGCAGTTCATAAGGTAGAATTCAACAATAAAAAAAGGAAACAAGACAACAATAACAAATATTTTTAGGGTTTTTTCAAATATATACTACTAACTAATGCATAACGAGAATAAAAAATACCTTTTCTAAAATATGGACCACCGTAGTCGTCCTCGAAAATGGTCTTGCAACTCCACGGTTTGGGTCCCCAGTCTCTTCCACGAATAGTTTTCAAATGAGGGAATGGATTCAAATGGGTACAGAGTGAACTCAACATACATTGTGGGGAATGGCGTGGTGAAATATGGGGATAATGGCAGAAAATGTGTATAGTGTGACTGAGAGCAAATGGAAAAAAGTGGACTAAAAGTGTGTTTTTGGAATGGCCAAAAACTGTTTTGGGGGAGTCCTTTATAATGTATTTATAGGATGGTCCAAGGGATTTTGAACCATGTTATTTTATTTTCCATGGTATTTATCTATGGTTTTTTGACCCATTCTCATTTTTAGGGTTTTTTACCCTTTTTTGGAGAGAGTGGGGATAAATCACAATAAATGCTCATCTTCCCTTCATTTATGGGGAAGGAATAATGATGTTTTAGAGCATATTTACTGGAAATACAATTATGAAGGTCAAAATGGATAAAATAATTGTGGGAATATGATGTATGACTATCGTTTAGACCATGGAGATCTATGTGAACAATTTTTAGTGTTAACATGTGCTCAGTTATTTTTCCCAAGCTCTTTGCTTGTATGAGATAAGTTGTTTCAATTTGTAACTTTTCCTTGACTAGTGCTTGATCGATATGTGATCCTCCAATATGGTTATATTCCACAGATAATGATAATGTTAATATAGCTTTGAAAACTTCGTATGATGTATAGACTTACCAGTTAGTTGTACAGATGTATTGTTGTGTTATAGAATACCTTGTTAAGAGGGAGTTTTAAATAAATGTAACTGCGGAAGATATTCTATTTTGTATTATTCTTTTTATTACCCCTTTTGGAGATGTTGTTCCACCAATTAGGAATGTAACTGAATGTAACTGGGGGCTAACTAAGACTAACTAGTACTAACACCAATTGACTGAAGTAGGTTGGTGCCGGGACTTCCAGTGGCTCCTAAAGTGTAGGGATTGGACTAGGAGGCACCCAAACTGATGCATGCACATGAAGTAAGTGGTAGTTAACCTCTAGCAGTGTTCCCCACACTCCAGTGACTAGTACAGGTGGCCCCATTAGGTCAATTGGACCCAATTGTACTAGTGGACCGAATTAATTAATTAAGGTTCCTAAGTTAGGATAATTAATATAATAGAAAGTATGAACAAGGGAGGATTAATAATCCTAACACCCCCCTTGAATCTTAACTTGGAAAACTGTGGGCCCTGGTAACAAGACCATAGGTCACCCAATATACAATCTAAGAGACATAATAAAAATGAGGTAGGAAAACCACTTGGGAAAACCCCCCTCAAAAATAGGAACTGAGAATCAATCCTTAATGCCCAAAAGAGACCTGAGAAAGGTAAATCTCTTTTTGGTAAAAGACTTGGTAAAAATATCTGCAATTTGATCCTCTGTCGGAAGTAGTGCAGTGTGATAGTTCTGTCATGCACCGGCTCCCGAATGCAGTGCATGTGAACCTCTATGTGCTTTGTCTTCTACTTCTAAACATTATCACTGGAGATCTTGATTGTACTCTAGTTGTCACAATAAAGTTCTACTGTAGATGAAGTTTGAATCCCAAACTCTGTCAAGATGCAATGTAACAAAACTGCTTGAATAGCTGCATTCACAGATCCCCGATACTCTGCTTCTGCTGAAGAAAGTGCAAGGGATGCTTGCTTCTTGCTGGACCAACAAATTGGCCCAGATCCAATCATGAATACAAAACCCAAGGTGGATTTCCTATCATTTCCATCTCCTGCCCAGTCTGAGTCTGTAAATCCCGTGAGATCCAGCTGTGCTCCAACAGCATAGTGGATCCCATAACCAATAGTACCCTACACATAGTGCAAGACCCTCTTTTCTTCCTTCCAGTGCAGCTCATGTGGCTCCTGCATATATCTCGAATCAACACTCACATCATAGGATATGTCTAGTCTTGAATGAGTGAGATACATAAATATTCCAATGAGGTGTCTATAGAGAGTGCTGTCTACCAAAGGTGTGGATCCACCTTCTTCAAGCATGATTCCTGAAAGAAAAGGGCATGGGAATTCCTTGCAATCCTCCATGTGGAACCTCTTAAGCATGTTTGATGAATACCTGGACTGTGAGATCATGATTCCCGAAGTCTTTTGACTTACTTTGAGACCAATGAACTATCTTAACAGTTCTAAGTCAGTCATAGCGAATGCTTTATTAAGAGCAGACTTGATGCTGCTCAATCCAATAGCAGAGCTGCTAGTAATGAGCAAGTAATCCACATACAATACAACTATAAGCAAGAACCCCTCCTTTTTATTCATGTAGATATTGCAATCATATTTGCACCTTTCAAACTTCTGAGAGATGAGGAAGGCATCCATCTTGGAGTACCATTCCCTTGGGGCTTGTTTGAGTCCATACAATGATTTCCTCAGTCTGCAGACTAAGGAAGGATCATCAATAAACCCCTTAGGTTGTTTCATATAGATCTCCTCCTCTAAATCAACATGGAGGAAGGCACTATTCACATCCATGTGGTGTACTTCCCATCTCTTGGAAGCACCAATGGCCAATACCATCCTGATGGAGTCCATTCTAGCTATTGGAGTGAATGTCTCAATGTAGTCCAAGCTTTGGACCTGAGAATATGCTTTTTCCACCAACCGAGCCTTGTACTTGGTTGTGGTCCCATCAACAACTATTTTGGTTTTGTAGATCCATTTGCACTATACCAGCTTCCTTCCTGGAGGTAAGGGGATGTTACCACCTAAGTTGTACTTAGTGGTTTTTTTTATCAAATGAGCCTGGTGAACCAGACAAAGATGATTTGTTCGGACTTCAGAAGACCTTCGAAAGTGCTTGTTGTACTATATCACATGTTCATACCCCACGGGGGAGTTGTAATAAAATGTTCTAGCATGATAGTGTCTATAAAAGACTCAGTCTCTTAGACTTTATTTGTCAATCCGATCAGCCCAGGGTGTTTTTTCCCTTGGTTATTATTGGTTGTTGAATAAACGACTGATAATTTCTGAGTTTTTCACTCAATACCTCCAAAGTTGGGGTGGTTGGCTTGGCATTTAGGCATATTGAGGTTATTAGAGTCTATGTGTCAATGTATAAACATGCTAGGCATTATTGTTGAGTCATATGAACATGTCTAAGTCCCCCTAGGTTTATTTTTTTTAAAGTTTTTTTCAAGTTTTATTTTTTCCAAAACTTAGGCTATTTTTTAATAGTTTAAATGGAAAAATTGGTCTTGTAATAATAGTGGGCTCAGAAGTCAGTTTCAGTCATGGGGGTGCTCATTTTCAAGCTAAGAGCGCCATGTAAGCCGATAGACCCACTTTTTCTAAGTTTTGAGTGATTTGTCCATCACTCAGGTCAAAAATCCCTAAAAATCAAATATTGATTATTTAATTAATAAATAAATTAAATAATGGAGAAAACCCCAAATCCTAAATCATTGGGATTTGCTTTGATTTGACTGAAATCACTCTCATCGGCTTGGGATTGACTAGATCTGACCATTCCTTGACATAAGGAGCTGATCTGGACTGAACAGAGGGTACATTAATGCATGCAATCTTGGGAATTGCGCCCTCCCTCTCTCCTCCACACGTGTGGGCTCATCTGGATGAGTTTTGTGGATGCTTCAGTTAGCAGGTTGAGGTGTCAGTCAGATCAACTCTCCGATTGATAGTTTCACTTAGTGAGACTCATATCAGACTCAGATAGACTTAGATGAGGCTCATATTGACTCCACATGCAGCTGTAGTCTCTCTCTCCTTGGGATTTGCACCCCCCGGGCTAAATCTCCTTTTTTTGCTATAAATAAAGCATAGATTACCTAATCCAAGCTAGTTAGAATTGGGATTGAGGTGTTGTTTCTATTGTACTGTTGTTCTTTTTCATTTTAAATAAAGACAATATTTTGAGGAAAGAAGGTGTCATGTTATTGTGTGTGTGGATGAGCATTGCCATGTTTTACTGAGGAAACATGTATCTATGTTCATAACTTGCCGATTGTTTGTGGATTCATTGCAAAAGATTGATAATATGTTTATTATTATCTTGATAGGAAAGGAGTTTGTTAATAAGTTTATTGGCCATCTATTTCCTTTTGATGCATGTTTAGAGATCTAGATTCAACATGTTTTATAAGTTTATATGCATGCTATTCTGAAATCTTTGTTTATGTATTAACTGGATCTCACTAGCATTTTGGAAAGTCTTTGGATTCAGTTGTAGGTTCCTAGATTGGAGAGGGTGCTGATCTAGTTTTCTTCCTCACTTTATCCAAAAATTTCTCAAAGGCATAGTCCCTCGACATTCCACCGGAAAGCTCCACGGTTGATCTTCAAGGCTTCCAACACTCTTTCTCTCTCTTCCTCCTTATAAAAATCCAAATCTAACCTGGTTACTTTGGTTACAAGCTTTGTTATCATTTAGATCTGTCATATTAAAGTAAAACTTACATAGATCTATTATTTCAAAGCTCATAATCTAGATCTCATTTCTAAAAGGTCTCATTAAGCATTCTATATCTAGTTCAGGGAAATCGTCCGTTTTGCATGGCAATTTAAAGAAAATCCATAGGTTGCATGCCTTAGATTTCCGTTTCTATTTTAAAAATATTAAATCCAGAAATTAGTGCATATCTCATTGTCTTCCCAAACAGAAATCCAATATCCCAAGGAAAGCTTGCTTTCCTTGGTTCCTTTTTCACCGTTTTAGCTAGTTTTAACTTAGTTTTGTTTGGTTTAAAGAAGGCTGACCCAAAGGTAATTTCAAAGTGGTTTTGGGGATATTTCATTCTAACATTCTCACTATATTTTAGCAGGCATAAAATAAAGAATAGAAGCTACTGTTGGAAAGTGGCTTTGGGATCGTTCAAATCCCCCCAGGGGGGCTGCCCTTTGACTGTAAATTTTAAATTTTGGGAAAGTTGTAAGATCTTGGTTTCATCCTATATAAGAACCAAGAGGATTCAGATCATTTTACTGATATTGTAAGAACAGATTGTAGTTTTTCTCTCCGAATAGGCTCTTTCAAGCCCATTCCCCATCCCCCTTAGGGGGATTTGCGCCTTTTTTGTTATTTTTAGCATTGTCTTATTTCTATTTGCTTTAGATTAGTTTCATTCATGCAGAACAACATGATTTGATTAATTTATCTTATATTCCACATTTCAGTATCAAAGTAACTTGAATACTCACCCCACGACTTCCCGATTGACCCGCAAGGGGAAAGAGATGCGTGGTAGGAATAATTAGAAAAATTGTGATTTGTTTCTTCTTGCTTCTTATCATAAATTTCTGTAAGTAATTGTTCTAAAATCAACCCCCTCCTTGAGTCCCCGATTGAGGTCCACTTGGACCGAAAGAGGTTCCTAGAGGGTTTTTCTTTCTAAGAAAACACATCCTTTAAAACTCACTAAAATTGAAAAGACTCCGGTGTCTATGCTCTGTACTTAGATGCGGTTCATTCAATCAATCAAGCTACATGAAAATAAATGTGAGTGACTAGTTTAATTAGTCTTCACCTTCCCCAATCAACCACCATCAAGCTAAAATCCAATGCCTCGATCAAACCGCAAGCGGTGGAAAAATACCCAAAGGAAGTGGGAACTCCTGAAAAGTGACCTCGAGGTGCTGATATCTGTTACACCTTCGGGTGCATTATGAACAACAGTTTAATAGACTCCTTTCAGCCCACATATTCCTTGCAGGTAGCCGTGAAGGTTTAGTTTTGGACATACTCCAAGTACTCTTGGGTATATCTGGAGTCCCCCCCTTGCCTAATTTTAATCAACTCATATTTCGCATTAACTTAAAACGTACGAAGATGCAATCGAAAAACATTCACTCCAAGCACATGCAAGTACATTGATTATTTTATGACTCCATTTTAAGGCACTGGCTATTTTCTTTCTATATATATATATATATATTGTGTCTCAGCATTGTGCTTTTGTGTGCTCATTTTTTATCTTGTCATCTATGGTTGTTTATGGTTAAATTTCAAACTCCTAAGTAACTCATTTAGTTTAAAATCACCATACTAAAATAATTTTTCCTTAGTAACTTAATAGGGTCTACCCCCCTTGGCTTCGTTAGGATTTGAGCCTAAATGGAGGAGTCAAGAACAAGGTGACAGCCTTGACTTGAGACTTGCCCCCAAGGACACACTGTGTGGCTTGAAGATTTCTGCCATGTTCTCCCCAGGTGTGTGAAAGGCGGCAACACTTTTTGGCGCCGCTGCCGGGAATAAATCTTTTTATTCTCAAGTATGAATTAGCTTAACTTTTTTCTAAACAACTAAAAAGATAAAAAAATTTGATTGATCTTGTCTTTAAAAAACATAAAAATTAAAACTCGATCCATCTGGCAACTCCACTATCTAACATCCCTCCAAGAATTTCTACTGAAAGAAACCACCATCAATTATTCAATCCTCTCCCTGATCCCAAAAAGGTTTATTAGGGAAATATTGAATAGGCAGACTTCTCGTAGAAACCTTGAAAATTTAGGAGACCAATCCCTCTCAGATATCCATCACTTATTTGTAGAGAGTCATGTTCACCAATCTCAATAAATGACGGAATTATTCAGACCCCTTGACTTTTCTCAGATATCAGGTGCTCACCATGCCATTCCAAAAGATGCTATCAAGAAGCTCCCCATATTTCAGGGCAATAATGCCATCACTGCCAAGTCTCACCTTCGAAAGTTTGAAAAGCACCTGGTCAGTTATTGCAATGATGTTTCCCATGACCATGACGATGTCAAAATGAAGCTCTTTGCTTTATCCTTAGAAGATGATGCTGAGGAGTGGTACCTCGACCTAGATGATGATTTATATAAAACTCTTAGCAAATTCCAAGATGGTTTTAGGAATAAGTGGGGAGAAAATAGGGAACCAAGACATCTGCTAGCTGCCCTTTATAGCATAAAGAAGATGGAGAATGAAACCATGGATGAATTTAACACTAAATTCAGGTGTGTGGTTGTGGACCTTCCTAGAGACATCAAGCCAAAAAATGATTCTATCCTAATATCCTACATTGAAGCCTTCACCGGTGACTTAAGGTACCAGTTGAGAGATAAAGAACCGACTGATCTGAAAACTGCCCAGGAATTGGCCAAGAAAATAGAAAAGAATATGCAATCTTTAGGAAAGTCCAACATTCCAGGTTACACTAGGGGAAACAATTTCTACAACAAAGATAAGGGTAAAACCGTTGAATCAGAAGAAAAGGGAACTTCTCAAGATCCCATGGAAAAGGTGACGTACATGATAAAAAACTTGGTTACTAGTCAAAACAAACTAATGGCCAATCCTTCTGCACAATTGAATCATATCAAAAATAGAATAATCACAATGGAAAGGAATAATGGACCTAGGAACTTTTAGCCCAAGCATAATTAGATGTATCAAGAGAAATTTCCTCAGCAAGAGCCTAGGATTCCAAACCAGTTAGACTCAACTAACATGGTAGAAGAATTAATTCCATGGTGTAGACCTTGTGAACAATTCCACTAAGAAAGCACTTGTTATGTTACAAATCAAGTCATGGAAGATGGACTTCCTGAGTTTAGTAGTCAGGAAACAACTTCAAGAGAGCCTGATTATGTATACATGGTAGGCCGGGACTACCCTTTGTCACCAGCTAAACAGTACAAACCTAAGGATGAAACCATTGTAGAATCTTGTAGTGAAACTTATGACGAAAACTGTAATGTGCATGATGGGTCTTGTTATCTCCCAAAATTATTTATTTTGATAGTATGAAGAATTTAATTCATGCAATGAGGGATATGAATATCACTAACAGTTTGAAATCCTCTGTTTTTTTATGAAAATTTCACAAAGTTGTAGCTTCGGTGGCTTGGGCAAGGATCAGACATCTCATTAGCCACCGATAGACATACAGACTGTGGCTTCCATGATCAGATGAAAACTTCGGTATCGGTAGAACTAAGGACTGCGCGTCGGCGAAGTAAAGCTGAAAATTTCCGCAGTGTTGGCAGTATAAAACCCTAAAATGCTGCCGAAGTCACGTATCGGAAATCAGAACCACTACTTAATAAGGAATCAGAGCTTGAAAACATAAACCGTCGGCAAGATAGTTCACTAAGGAGCCACAACGACGGGAAACAAACTGACTACGGGTTTCGCCACAATAGAAAATCATCGGTGATCAGAAGAACTAAGGACTACGAGTCAAAACTTGAAAACTCTAACCGTCGGCACAATATTTCACTAAGGAGCCACAACGGTGGAAGACAGACTGACTACGGGTTCCACCACAATAGAAAATCATCGGTGATATGAAGAACTAAGGACTACGCGTCGGAACTTGAAAACACTAATCGTCGGCAGAATAGTCCACTAAGGAGCCGTAACGGTGGGAGACAGACTGACTACGGGTTAGAAATTAAATCAATAATAAATCATCAGTGATCAGAAGAACTAAGGACTACTGATCGGCAAGATAGTCCACTAAGGATCCGCAACGGCGTGAGACAGACCGACTGCGGGTTCCGCGACAATAGAAACTCATCGACGATTGAAAGAACGAAGGGCTACGAATCGACGAGTTTAGAACCAAGCAGCTCTGCAGTGTTAGTAAGGAAACAGACAAGGCCTCTGATCAATGACAAAATTCATTCCGATAGCAATAAAACTAGTTCGTTTCACCTCTGAAAGAGTGGCAGCATAACAGTTACACGCATCGGCAAATAACAAGACTTTCCATCAGCGGCGTAGAGGACTAATGCCCCGATTCCTTTGACAAACGACTTCCGATAGTGATAAAACTAGTTCGTTTCACCTCCAAAACAGTGGCAGAATTCCAGTCTAGGGCACCGATGTGCTAGAAGACAGAGCTTCCGATCAGCGACCACGGCGGCAAGGTAGAAAAATCTGGCGGATTAAACAAGAAAGGGCACTTAAGTTAAACACTGAGACACTAGATGTTGGTGGAAATTTCACACTGAACTAGTAGTGATGATTATTAGCGACCACTTCAGTTATTTAAAGTTCGCTCAGTGAACTAGATCTTCACAATAGCTAGACAAATAGTTAGCAAGGGTTTGCAGCCCTAATCTGAGAAAACTATCACTTTCAAGTATTTTTTGTGTAAACAGATTGGATTTTCAGGATCTGTCATTTTTGTAGAAGGCTATAAAGCCCAAGATTGATTTTATAATAAAGGTTCAACTTTGGGGATTTGTAACCCCATTCTATTGTCAAGCGTCTCATCTTGTTTATTCTAATTATAAGCTGTTATGTTATGAGTTGTTCAGCCATCATCTTTATCTTTACTGTACTTATGCCTGAATGTGCATTTAGGTGATTTTCAAGTTGATTAATAACTAATAGCTATCATCCTATTGGTGAGTTAATGTAATTTGATTTATAAGTACCATCCTTGTCAGGATTTATCCATTTATATGCATCTGTTTTGTATGTAAGTCTGCCAGCTTGATGAGTTCTCCATCCCTGCACCTTATTGCCAAACTATTGAACAAGTTGTAACTAAAAGCCTTGTGATTGAGTGAGCTTCATGCATGTCGTGAGAGTGGGAGGTTATATAGGTCACTTGAATTGATCCATATCAAAAAACCCTAAAAACATTTTAAGTCACCAGGCATCCTCGAGATACAACCTAGAGGAGTTTCCTGGAGTGATAACAAACTAGCGCCGTTTTTGGGGAGAGGATATTGAAGCTCAGCTTCCCTGGGAGATGACATAGATCCATGATTTCATGATAGACACAGCTCGGACATTATTATGGTTGTAATCATCTATCTGGCGACTCCATTGATATAAGGTGGCTTCAAGAAGACCAAGTACCAGAGGAAACCCAAAGGGGCCACCAGCAACACCGGTTTCAGATCCAGAACAAATTTTGAGGAAAGCCAGGGCTTTACTAAGACAGACTAGCAATACTGCACAAAAAGATACATCAGGTATTTCAAGAAATCTTTCTACTATTATTTGTTTTGCCGAAAATCTTAATTCCTAGGAATTTTTAGATACATCAGAAAAATCTAGGGGTTGGGCATCTTCAAGCACTGCTGCTTGTGAAGATCCAATACCTGGTGACTCCATTGGGATAAGTATACCACCACCTTCTCAGCAAGTATCTTCATCAGTGCTTCCTTCCACAACCTTGTCCATACCCATTTCCAATATGGCTTCCCCTCAATTGACCAAGATGGAAAGGATCCTGGTATCTAGGTATGCGCCCTTAATTCTGCCAAATCCTTTAGTAGCCATGCCTACTGGGGATTATCTCAAGTATATGCCTAAGTTTAGAGGGGAATGGGATTTCACTGTTGAAGAACATCTAGAGGATTTTCATAGCTATGCTGAAAATATTAACATAGAACAAGGATATCTATGGACTAGGGTGTTTGTACAAAGCCTAGATGGACAGGTTAGGAAGTGGCTTAAGGAACTACCTGCCGAATCAGTGGCAGGCATAGAGGCCCTAGATGACATTTTCCTAAAGCATTGGGGAGAAAGGAGGGACCACCTCTACTATATCACAAAATTCAGCAACCTGAAAAGAGAAAATGGGGAGTCTGTCTCCAACTTTACCAAGAGATTCAACAATATGTACAGCAAGATCCCTACCGAAATTAAGCCCATCGATAACTCAGCTAGGATAACTTATGCAAATTCCTTTGAATTTGACTTTTGCTTACTTCTCAGAGAAAGGAGGTATATTTCCTTATCACTCATGTAGGATGCTGCCCTAGAAGTAGAGTCAAACATTCTGGCATCTCAGAAGGTCGAAGGGAAGATAGACAGGAAAAAGCAGCCAATAGACTATAGTGGGGCTTTGGCATCAGAGAACAAGATTGACAAAATGAACAAACTGTTAGAGAACCTGACTACTGAAATGTCTAAATTGAAGGACCAAGGACATCTACCGGTGAGGGGTAAAGGGCTAAGCGAATTTGCTCCTCGAAACCCAAATTTTGTTCCTTATAGAAGAGGAAACCCCCCATTTCAGATTCTTATAAGGGAGAGAAATCAAGGAGAAGATCAGAGGATAAGAGCTCCATTTCAAAATGCTGTATTAGAAGAAGATCCATAATTCATTGAAGAAGGAGGAGAAGCTGAAGACAATATCCACTGCATGGAGGATGAGGTGGACTATTCTTTTCTGACACAAGCAGAATATGAGGAAGCCTTGATTGATGAGCAGATCACTGAAGAGGCTGTCTATCAGGCTAATGGTCAGGGAGGTTACAAATTGAGGTCTAGGCTGGTTGCTCCCCTCAAGAAGAATGCTGAAACCGTTAAGCAGGCTGTTGCACTAGCTAGAAAGGTTGCGGTTTTACCAAAGAAAGGGGCAGTCCCATCCAAAGCATTGCATAAACCAACACCTTTAGCCACACATGATCAAGTCCAACTCAAACCTACAGCTCCTAAGGTAAGGTTTCCAGATAGGCTGCATTATTCCTTCAACCTCGAGTTTGAAATTCAAAAATTGAAAATCCCTTTCCCTTAAGTCAAGCTAATGAAGAATGATGCATTCAAAACCTCCATTCTGAATTCCCTTCAGCCCAAGGTGCACATTGACACTGACTTTGTGAACTTGCAAGATGAAAATCCTGTTGTAACCTTGGGCCCCATGATCGAAGACCTAAAGGAATCCTGCCCACCATTCTATATATCCTTGAACATCCATGATAAAATCCTCCATAACTGTCTGTTGGATTTAGGAGCCTCTCATAACCTAATGCCAAAGGCTGTTATGGACGATATTGGCCTCAACATCACCAAGCCCTACCATGATTTATTCTCCTTTGACTCTAGGAAGGTCAAGTGCTTGGGCCTCATCAAAGAACTTGTTGTAAACTTAACGTAGCTACCTTCGAAAAGTGTAATGATGGACATTGTAGTGGCCGATATTCCTCCAAAATTCGACCTCTTGTTTTCTCAGTCATGGAGCAAAAGACTAGGTGGCACCCGTCAGATGGATCTCACATATGCCACCATTCCCATGTTTGAAGGGGAGACTAAGAGGCTGTATAGGAAGAATCAGCTAGCATACATTATCAGTAAGGAGAGCCACTCAGTGAATCACCCCATCTATGAAGTAGACACCGATTTCGGGTCTTACATTTTGCAAATAGATGATAATCAACAAACATCAATTCATCTCACTGAGCTCACCCATCAGCAACCCGAAGAAGTCACGACAGCGATCTGGACCATGAATTTTGATGGGGCTAGCACTCAAAGCTCAGTAGGCGCGGGTGTAGTATTGATCTCCCCATCTAAGGAAAACATTCACTTATCTTATAAGCTTGATTTCAAAACCACTAACAACATAGCAGAATATGAAGCCTTGCTGCTAGGAGTTAAAGCTACCAAGGAGATGGGGTTCATGTGCGTGAAGATTTTTGGAGACGCAGACCTCATCATACAGCAGGTCAACAATGATTTTCAAACAAAAAATATCAGATTGAAGGCCTACAGGGACGAGTTATGGAAACTCAGAGACTCCTTTATGTTTTTTGAACTGTCATATATTCCTAGGGCTTTGAATCACCTGGATGATTCCCTGGCCGTCTCTGCAAGTATGTTTGTTCCTCCTTTAACCCCTAAGCTCAGCTATGATGTTCAGGTCAAGTACAGACCCTCTCTGCCATACAATGTAAAATTTTGGAGGGTGTTTAAAAATGATGAGGAGCTTAGCAAATTCCTTCAGTTAGTGGATGAATTCTCTAACATACACATAGACCAAGAAAACCTTAACATGGAGGAATCTAAACAAATCAAGTTAAAAGATAAAGTGATTGATCAGAATATTGTCCAATTGCCCAACAACTACATACCCCGAGGTCTAGTACCATTGGAAGAACTGTTTGATCACAATGACATCCCTTTCAAGCTTGCCAAAAGGGAGCTAGATCCTGCTATCCAAGAGCAAAACATAGGTAGTCAAAGGCATCCAAAACTGATAAATATATCCACTGGTATGACGGCTGGACAGAAGTCTGAATTTTGCAGCTTGATAAAAGAGTTTGTTGATGTATTTGTATGGGAGTATAGTGACCTAAAAACATATGACACCAACATCATCCAGCACATGATTCCTTTGGAAAATGACACCATTCCTTTCAAACAAAAGCTGACACCCATCAGCCCTCTTCTATTACCAGTGATTGAGAAAGAGATCCACAAACTCCTCAAAGCCAAGATCATAATCCCCCTTAGGTATTCCAATTGGATTACAAATCTAGTAGTGGTAAGAAATAAAAATGGAGAAATCAGGTTGTGTGTGGATTTTAGAAACCTGAACAAGTGTTCCAAAAAAGACAACTATCCACTGCCCAAGATGGAACATCTGTTGTAGAAAGTCTTGGGGGCCAGGGTCATGTCCTTCCTTGATGGCTTCTCTGGATACAACCAAGTTACTATGCACCCAGATGACCAAGAGAAGACTGCATTTACCACCCCTTGGGGCACGTTCATGTATGCTAAAATGCCATTTGGGCTAATGAATGTTGGGGCTACTTTTTAGAGAGCTATGGACCTAGCTTTTGTAGGAATAAAAGATAAATTTGTGCTGATATATTTGGATGACTTAACAGTTTACTCTCATAGCCATCATGACCACTTGCAACATTTAAGGAAGGTATTTCTGACGTGTAGAAGGTATGGAATATTACTGAACCCCAAGAAGTCCCAGTTTGAACTCAATGAAGGAAAGCTCCTAGGCCACATAGTCTCAGCTGAAGGTGTAAATATTGATTTGATGAGGGTGGAAGCAATCCAAAAACTGTCAATACCAAGGTCAAAAAGATACATTCAGTCCTTTTTAGGCAAGATAAACTTTGTCAGAAGGTTTATTCCAAATTTCTCTGAGCTGGTAAAGCATATAACAGTCATGCTAAAAAAGGATGCAGAAATAAAGTGGACTGAACAAGTAAGAATATCTTTTGAAGACATTAAGAAAGCCATCATGGAGGCCCCAACCCTGATTAATCCCAACTACACCAAGGGTTTTTACATTTTCTCTTTTGCATCTTATGACATAGTGGCAGCTATACTATTACAAAAGAATGATGAAGGTCTTGATCATCCAATTGCTTTTTTCAGTAGAACCCTGAGACATGCTGAGCTGAAGTATGACCCAATTGAGAAGCATTCTTATGCTCTCATAAAATCTGTGAAGACTTTTAGAATCTACATTCTCCATGCAAAGGTCATTGCATATGTCCCTTCAACTACTGTGAAGGATGTTTTGACTTAGCCTGACATTGATGGGAAGAGAGCTAAGTGGATTTCCAAACTCATTGAGTTTGATGTAGAGGTGAAACCCACCAAGCTGGTAAGGGGATTAGGTCTGGCCAAACTCCTGGCCAAATAAAACTGTGAACTGTTGGGAATAAATTTCACATGTGTCAGATCAGCAAAGGTGCAGACTATGGTAGCAGTGGAAACATGAGTAAATCAAGATCAGAATAGCAGTCCATCAGTAGCTGAGAACATATCTTCATGTGAGTGGTATTCAGGTATCATTCAATTTTTGCAAAAAATAGAAGTTTCTCCTGATCTCACTCCTAACCAAGCATGAGCTCTTAAGTTGAAATCTATTAAGTTTTGCATAATTGACAAACTGTTGTACTGGAGGGATCAATCTAGAATTTTTTTAAGGTGTCTAGATAAAGAGGAAGCAGAACAGGTCATGCATCACTTTCATTCTAGTACATGTGGAGGCCACCACTATTGGAAAACCATAACCCACAAGATCTTAAGAGAAGGATACTATTGGCCAGTCCTCTTTGTTGATGTATGCACTTTTGTAAGGTCCTGTGACGAATGTCAAAGATTTATAGGGAAGCAACAGCTCAAATCCTTGCCCCTTAGTCCTATTACAGTGAATGGGCCTTTCCAGCAATGGGGTCTGGATTTCATAGGTGAAATAAATCCATCTTCCAGTGGACAGTATAAATGGATCTTAGTAGCCACTTACTACTTTACCAAATGGATAGAAGCAGTGCCCACCAGAAATGCCACTCATCAAGTCATCATGAGATTTTTATATGAGAACATCTTCAGCAGGTTTGGTTGCCCAGTAAGGTTAGTAACTGATAATGCACCAGCTTTTAAGGCTGGGGCATTAGTTAAAATGTGTGAATCAATGGGTATTCAACTGGTGCACTCCACATCCTATTACCCACAAGGAAATGGCCTGGCCGAGTCATCCAACAAAAGCTTAGTCAGAATCATCAGGAAACTGCAAGAGACAAATCAGAAAAACTGGGATTCAAAGCTTAAGTTTTCTTTATGGGCTGATAGGGTAACAGACAAAAGATCCATATGAAATTCTCCATTCAAACTAGTTTATGGAACTGAGGCCATATTTCCTATACAGCTCATCCTTCCAGTGGCAAATTTCTTTAAGGAAGAGGAGGATGAGCCAAATGATATGGTAAGAAGGATGATGGATTTGGTAGAATTATAGAAAATAAGGGAGCAAGTTGTAGGAAAATCAGAAGCTCATCAACAGAGGATAAAGGTCATGTTTGAAAAAAGAGAAAAGGAAGACAACTTCGATGTCAGAGATTGGGTCCTCAAGTGGGATGCTGCTGGACAAAACAAGGGGAAACATGGAAAATTCGACTCTTTGTGGATTGACCCTTTTGTGATATCCCAGGTACATAAAAATAACACCTTCAAATTGCAGAGTCTGGAAGGTGAAGAGGTATTTGATGGCCCAATAAATGGGCGTTTCTTGAAGCTCTATTTTATTTAAGGCTCTGAGGCCTTATGATTGTAAATTAGTAGATAGTAGGTTGTTTTGCTTTCAGAATAAACTCCATGCCCAATGGAACAATAAAGGATAGTGTTAATTTACTTAGTTGCTTTTAGGGAAAGGCATTTTGGTCTAGGGTTCTTGGGACCTCACTTGGAGGTTCCCATCCCCAAGTAGGAGCCATATGTTATCTCCCAAAATTATTTATTTCGATAGTATGAAGAATTTAATTCACGCAATGAGGGATATGAATGTCACTAACAGTTTGAAAGCCTCTATTTTTGATGAAAATTTCACAAAGTTGTAGCTTTGGTGGCTTAGGCGAGGATCAGAACATCTCTTTAGCCACCAACAGACATACAGACTGTGGCTTCCACGATCAGATGAAAACTTCAGCGATCGAAAGAACTAAGGACTACGTGTCGGCGAAGTAAACCTGAAAGTTTCTGCAGTGTCGACGGTATAAAACACTAAAATGCCACCGAAGTCACGTATTGGAAATCAGAACCACTACTTAATAAGGTGTTGGAGCTTGAAAACATAAACCGTCAGCAATATAGTTCACTAAGGAGCCGCGATGTCGGGAAACAAACTGACTACGGGTTCCACCACAATAGAAAATCATCGACGATGGGAAGAACTAAGGACTATGCGTCGGAACTTGAAAACTCTAACCGTAGACACAATAGTTCTCTAAGGAGCCACAACGGTAGAAGACAGAATGACTACGGGTTTCGCCACAATAGAAAATCATCGACAATCAGAAAAACTAAGGACTACGCGTCGGAACTTGAAAACACTAATCGTCGGCACAATAATCCACTGAGGAGCCGCAACGGTAGGAGACAGACTGACTACGGGTTTCGATCAATCAATAATAAATCATCAACGATCAGAATAACTAAGGACTACAGATTGACAAGATAGTCCACTAAGGAGCCGCAACGGTGGGAGACAGACCGATTGTGGGTTCTACGACAATAGAAACTCATTGGCGATCAGAAGAACTAAGGTCTATGGATCGACGAGTTTAGAACCAAGCAGCTCCGTAGTGTCAGTAAGGCAACGGAAAAGGCCTCCGATCAATGACAAAAATCATTCTGATAGCAATAAAACTAGTTCATTTCACCTCTGAAGCAACGACGGCATAACAGTTACACGCATCAGCGAATAACAAGACTTTCCATCGGTGGCGTAGAGGACTATGCCCCAATTCCTTTGACAAATGACTTCCAACAGCGATAAAACTAGTTTGTTTCACCTCTGAAATAGCGGTAGCATTCTGGTGTAGGGCACCGATGTGCTAGAAGACAGAGCTTCCAATCAACGACTACGGCAGCAAGGTAGAAAAATATAGCGGATTAAACAAGAAAGGGCACTTTAGTTAAACACCGAGACACTGGCTGTTGGCAGCAATTTCACACTGAACCAGTAGTGGTGATTATAAATGACCACTTCAGTTATTAAAAGTTCGCTCAGTGAACTAGATCTTCACAATAGCTAGACAAATAGTTAGCAAGGGTTTGAAGCCCTAATCTGAGAAAACTATCACTTTCAAGTATTTTTTGTGTAAACAGATCGAATTTTCAGGATCTGTCATTTTTGTAGAATGCTATAAATCCCATGATTGATTTTATAATAAAGGTTTGACTTCGGGGTTTTGTAAGCCTATTCTATTGTCAAGCGTCTTATCTTGTCTATTCTAATTATAAGCTCTTTTGTTATGAGTTGTTCAACCATCATCTTTATCTTTACTGTACTTATGCCTGAATGTGCATTTAGGTGATTTTCAAGTTGATTAATAGCTAATAGCTGTAATCCTATTGGTGAGTTAATGTGATTTGATTTATAAGTACCATCCTTGTCATGATTTAGCCATTTATATGCATCTGTTTTGTATGTAAGTTTTCCAACTTGATGAGTTCTCCATCCATGCACCTTATTGCCAAACTACTGAACAAGTTGTAACTAAAACCCTTGTGATTGAGTGAGCTTCATGCATGTCTTGAAAGTGGAATGTTATATAGGTCACATGACTTGATCCATATCAGAAAACCCTATTTTTTTTAAAGTTACCAGGCATCCTCGAGCTACAACCTAGAGGAATTTCCTGGAGTGATAACAAGACTCCTACGTGTTCTCCATATAATGATGACACTCTGGAAGTTTTACTACCTTGTGACCTTCTCTTTAAAGAAGATGAGTATGAAAATGAGGACAAGTATAACTTGGAGCATGATACAAGTGACGAAGACTCCCTTATCTCCAACAAATATGTTGATGAGGAGTCCTGGACATTCATGGAAAATCCAGTCTATGACATGAATAAAGAGGAAAATAATGAACCAGAAACTTTTGATGGTTTTGTTGATTCTCCTGTCTATGGCATATATAAAGGAGAGAGAATGGACCATGTGGCCTTGGGAAACTTTGATATGGAAAAGGAGCATGCAGTTTATCCATATGATCAGTTTGAGCCATATATCAGTATCAGTAATGAAGAAAAAGAGAACTTGATATCAGCAATGGGGAATCCATCACATCTGACATAGATGGTGGTGATGACAATTGGTATTTTTGTGGATATCTTATTAAGAATCCTATCTATGCTATATCTAGCAAGGACAGTGTCTATTTAGAAATTTGTGGAAGTCCAATCTACTATAATTCCATAGAGGGAAGCATGGATCTAGAGACCTGGGAAAATCCTATTATAGAAGAGTAGCATTCAAAACTCTTATATGGTCATTTAGAGTCATATCATGCAAAGCCGCACAGAGGTATCAATAATGAAGACATTGAGAAGCAGTGTTGTGAAAAGATAGATACGATGCAGTCAGTAGAATATGAGTCTCAACTATCATCTTCACATATAGAGTTTCCTTATGATTTGGAGCCACTTGGGGCTTATACAATGAGTTATCATCCAGTAAGCCTTGATGATTAGTATGATTGTGTAGTCAATCGGCCTCATCATTCCAATTTGTATATCAACCCTATCCAATTATGGATAGAAGCAGCCCGTGCAAGCACGTACCAGTTTGGGAAGAAGTTTGACGACATTATTCATGCCTATGATTTCCCATCCATCCCGCCCATTCTGGATCATACGTAGGTTTTCATTTTCTGAATAAAGTATCCTTACTTTGGCTAGTAACCAAAGGCAAGGAATTTTTTTTTATGCTAATAGAATGCTTAGGTGGTTACATTGGATTTCTGATTACACTTAACCCTTTTTATATCATCCTTAGAGTAGGAAAATAAACTCCTTGAAAAAGAGCATTTACTTTCCGCATTTTTGTTTAGTACTTAGCTATAATAAAAAAAAATTTCATTAGTTAGTTACATTTATTTTGTTTAAATAAATCAGCTTAATGGTTCATTTGGTTTTTATATAAAGCTTGTGCTACTGAGGTTTTCTTGTGAAGTTGAGATGTTTTTACAGGGTGTATAAACTAGAGATTCTGGTGTTCTCGTATCCTCTCCTTGGCATATGACCAGATCAAGCACACATTCCGCAGTTGGAGCTAGATGTTACCACCTAAGTTGTACTTAGTGGTTTTTTATCAAGTGATCCTGGTGAACTAGAAAAAGATGATTTGTTTGGATTTCAGAAGAACTTCGGAAGTGCTTCTGGGAAGTGCTTGTTGTACTATATCACATGTTCATACCCCATGGGGGAGTTGTAATAAAATGTTCTAGCATGATAGTGTCTATAAAATAATCGGTCTCTTAGACTTTATTTTTCAATCCGATCAGCCTAGGGTGTTGTTTCCCTTGGTTATTATTGGTTGTTGAATAAACGACTGATAATTTCTGAGTTTTCACTCAAATATACCTCCAAACTTGGGGTGGTCGGCTTGGCATTTAGGCCTATTGAGGTTATTAGAGTCTATGTGTCAATGTATAAACATGCTAGGCATTATTGTTGAGTCATATGAACATGTCTAAGTCCCCCTAGGTTTTATTTTTTTTTAATTTTTTAATTTTTTTTAAGTTTTAATTTTTCCAAAACTTAGGCTATTTTTTAATAGTTTAAATGGAAAAATTGGTCTTGTAATAAAAGTGGGCTCAAAAGTCAGTTTTAGTCATTGGGGTGCTCATTTTCAAGCTAAGAGTGCCATGTAAACCCATAGACCCATTTTTTCTAAGTTTTGAGTGATTTGTCCATCACTCATGTCAAAAATCACTAAAAATCAAATATTGATTATTTAATTAATAAATAAATTAAATAATGGAGAAAACCCCAAATCCTAAATCATTGGGATTTGCTCCGATTTGATTGAAATCAGTATCATCGGATTGGGATTGACTAGATCTTAGAATTCCTTGATAGAAGAAGCTGACCTGGACTGAACAGAGGGTACATTAATGCATGCAATCTTGGGAATTGCGCCCTCCCTCTCTCCTCCACACGTGTGGGCCCATCTGGATGAGTTTTGGTGGATGCTTCAGTCAACAGGTTAAGGTCTTAGTCATATCATCTCTCTGATTGACAGTTGCACTCAGTGAGACTTAGATTAGACTCCAATAGATTCATATCAAGCTCATATTCACTCCACTTGCAGCTGCAGTCTCTCTCTCTCCTTGGGATTTGTGCCCCCCCGGGATAGATCTCCTGTTTTTGCTATAAATAAAGCACAGATTACCTCTTCCAAGCGAGTTAGAATTGGGATTGAGGTGCTGTTGCTATTGTACTATTGTTATTGTTCATTTGAAATAAAGAGAATCTTTGAAGGCAAGATGGTGTCATGATATTATGTGTGCGGATGAGCATTGCCATGTTTTACTGAGGTAACCTGTATCTATGTTCATAATTTGCTGATTGTTTGTGGATTCATTGCAAAAGATTGATAATAAGTTTATTATGATATTGATAGGAAAGGAGTTTGTTAATAAGTTTATTGGCCATCTATTTCCTTTTGATACATGTTTAGAGATCTAGATTCAACATGTTTTATAAGTTTATATGCATGCTATTATGAAATCTCTATTTATGTATTAACCGAATCTCACAAGCATTTTGGCAAGTCTTTGGATTTAGTTGCAGGTTCCTAGCTTGGAGAGGGTGCTGATCTAGTTTTCTTCCTCACTTTCTCCAAAACTTTCTCAAAGGTATAGTCCCTCGACATTCCACCGGAAAGCTCCACGGTTGATCTTCAAGGCTTCCAACACTCTTTCTCTCTCTTCCTCCTTATAAAAATCCAAATCTTACCTGGTTACTTTGGTTACAAGCTTTGTTATCATTTATATCTGTCATATTAAAGTAAAAATTACATAGATCTATTATTTCAAAGCTCATAATCTAGATCTCATTTCTAAAAGGTCTCATTAAGCATTTTAGATCTAGTTCAGGGAAATCATCCTTTTTGCATGGCAATTTTAAGAAAATCCATAGGCTGCATGCGTTAGATTTATGTTTCTGTTTCAAAAAGATTAAATCCAGCAATTAGTGCATCTCTCATTGGCTGTCCAAAGAGCAATCCAAGATCCCAAGGAATGCTTGCTTTCCTTGGTTCCTTTTTCACCGTTTTAGCTAGTTTTAACTCAGTTTTGTTTGGTTTAGAGTAGGCTGACCCAAAGGTACTTTCAAAGTGCTTTTGGGAATATTTCATTCTGACATGCTCGCTATGTTTTATCAGGCATAACAGAAATAAGAGAATCTGTTGTTCGAAAGTGGCTTTGGGATCGTTCAAATTCCCCCAGGGGGCTCCCCTTTGAATGCAAATTTTAAAATTTGGGAAAGTTGTAAGATATTGGTTTCATCCTATATAGAAACAAGAGGATTCAGATCATTTTACTGATATTGTAAGAACAGATAATAAAAATTTTCTCCGAATAGGCTCTTTCGAGCCCATTCCCTATCCCCCCTGGGGAGATTCGCGTATTTTTTGTTATTTTTCGCATTGTCTTATTTCTGTTCACTTTAGATTAGTTTCATTCATACAGAACAACATGATTTGATTACTTTATCATATATTCCACATTTTAGTATTAAAGTAACTTGAATAATTACCCCATGACTTCCCGATTGATCCGCAAGGGGAAAGAGATGCGTGGTAGGAATAATTAGAAAACTTGTTCTTTGTTTCTGCTTGCTTTTTATCATTAATTTATGTAAGTAATTGTTCTAAAATCAACCCCCTCCTTGATTCCCAGATTGAGGTCCACTTGGACCAAAATAGGTTCCTGGAGGGTTTTTATTTCTAAGAAAACACATCCTTTAAAACTCACTAAAATTGATAAGACTCCGGTGTGTATGCTCTGTACTTGGCTGCGGTTCATCCAATCAGTCAAGATGCATCAAAAGCAACGTGAGTGACTAGTTTAATTAGTATTCACCTTCCCCAATCAACCACCATTGGGCGAAAATCCAATGCCTCGATCAAACCATAAGCGGTGGCAAAATACCCATAGGAAGCGGGAACTCCTGAAAAGTAACCTCGAGGCACCGATCTCTGTTACACCTTCGGGTGCATTATGAACAACAGTATCAGAGACTCCATTCAGCCCACATATTCCTTGTGGGTAGCCGTGAAGGTTTATTTTTGTACATACTCCAAGTAATCTCGGGTATATCTGGAGTTCCCCCCTCGCCTAATTTTAATCAACTCATATTTCACATTAATTAAAACGTACCAAGAGGCAATCACAAAACATTCACTCCAAGCACATGCAAGTACATTGATTATTTTATGACTCCATTTTAAGGCACTGTCTATTTTCTTTCTATATATATATATTGTGTCTTATCATTTTGCTTTCGTGCGCTCATTTTTTATCTTGTCATCTATGGTTGTTTATGGTTAAATTTCAAACTCTTAAGTAACTCATTCAGTTTAGCATCACCATACTAAATAATTTTTCCTTAGTAACTTAATAGGGTCTACCCCCCTTGGCTCCGTTAGGAGTTGAGCCTAAACGGAGGAGTCAAGAACAAGGTGACAGCCTTGACTCAAGACTTGCCTCCAAGGACACACCAAGTGGCTTGAAGATTTCTGCCATGTTTCCCCCAGGTGTGTGAAAGGTGGAAACACTTTTTGGCGCTGCCGCTGGGGATAAATATTTTTATTCCCGAGTACGACTCAGCTTAACGTTTTTCTAAACAACTAAAAAGATAAAAAAATTTGATTGATCTTGTCTTTAAAAAACATAAAAATTAAAACTCGATCCATCTGGCGACTCCACTGTCTAACATCCCTCCAAGAATTTCTACCCGAATAAACCGCCATCAATTATTCAATCCTCTCCCTGATCACGAAAGGTTTATCAGGGAAATATTGAATAGGAAGAATTCTCGTAGAAACCTTGAAGATTTAGGAGACCAATCCCTCTCAAATATCCATCACTTATTTGTAGAGAGTCATGTTCACCAATCTCAAGAAATGACAGAAGTATTCAAACCCATTGACTTTTCTTAGATAGCAGGTGCTCCCCATTCCATTCCAAAAGATGCTATCAAGAAGCTCCCCATATTTCAGGGCAATAATACCATCACTGCCAAGTCTCACCTTTGAAAGTTTGAAAAACACCTGGTTAGTTATTGCAATGATGCTGCCCATGACCATGACGATGTCAAAATGAAGCTCTTTGCTTTATCCTTAGAAGATGATGCCGAGGAGTGGTAGCTCGACCTGGATGATGATTCATATAAAACTCTTAGCGAATTTCAAGATGGTTTTAGGAAGAAGTGGGGAGAAAAGAAGGAACCAAGACATCTGCGTGCTGCCCTTTATAACATAAAGAAGATGGAGAATGAAACCATGGATGAATTTAACACTAAATTCAGGCGTGTGGTTGCGGACCTTCCTAGAGACATCAATCCAAAAAATGACTCTATCTTCATATCCTACATTTAATCCTTCACCGGTGACTTAAGGTACTAGTTGAGAGATAAAGAACTGGTCGATTTGAAAACTGCCCAGGAATTGGCCAAGAAAATAGAAAAGAATATGCAATCTTCAGGAAAGTCCAACATTCCAAGTTACACTAGGGGAAATACTTCCTACAACAAAGAGAAGGGTAAAGCCATTGAATCAAAAGAAAAGGGAACTTCTAAAGATCCCATGGAAAAGGTGACAAACATGATAAAAAACTTGGTTACTAGTCAAAACCAACTAATGGCCAATCGTTCTGCACAATTGAATCATATGCAAAATAGAATAATCACAATGGAAAGGAATAATGGACCTAGGAACTTTCATCCCAAGCAGAATCAGATGTATCAAAAGAAATTTCCCCAGTAAGAGCCTAAGATTCCAAACCAGTTAGACTCAGCTAACATGGTAGAAGAAGTAATTCCATGGTGTAGACCCTGTGAACAATTCCACCAAGAAAGCACTTGTTATGTTGCAAATCAAGTCATGGAACATGTACTTCCTGAGGTTAGTAGTCAGGAAACAACTTCAAGTGAGCCTGATCATGTATACATGGTAGGCCAGGCCTACGCTTTGTCACTAGCTAAATAGTACAAACCTAAGGATGAAACCATTGTAGAATCTTATAGTGAAACTTATGATGAAAACTATAATGTGCATGATGGGACTCCTACGTGTTCTCCATATAATGATGACAGTTTGGAAGGTTTACTTCCTTGTGACCTTTTCTTTGAAGAAGATGAGTATGAAAATGAGGACAAGTATAACTTGGAGCATGATACAAGTGACGAAGACTCCCTTATCCCCAACAAAGATGTTGATGAGGAGTCCTGGACATTCATGGAAAATCAAGTCTATGACATGAATAAAGAGGAAAATAATGAACCATAAAATTTTGATGGTTTTGTTGATTCTCCTGATTATGGCATATCTATAGGAGAGAGCATGGACCATGTGGCCTTGGGAAACTTTGATATGGAAAAGGAGCTTGCAGTTTATCCATATGATCAGTTTGAGCCATATATCAGTATCAGTAATGAAGACAAAGAGAAATTGATATCGGAACTTGATATCAACGATGGGGAATCCATCACATTTGACATAGATGGTGGTGATGACTATTGGTATTTTTATGGATATCTTATTAAGAATCCTATCTATGCTCTATCTAGCAAGGGGAGTGTCTATATAGAAATTTGTGGAATTCCAATCTACTATACTTCCATAGAGGGAAGCATGGATCTGGAGACCTGGGATAATCCTAGTATAGAAGAGTAGCATTTAAAACTCTTATATGGTCATTCAGAGTCATATCATGCAGAGCTGCACAAAGGTATCAACAATGAAGACATTGAGAAGCAGTGTTGTGAAAAGACAGATATGGTGTAGTCAGTAGAATATGAGTCTCAACTATCATCTTCACATATAGAGTTTCCTTATGATTTGGAGCCACTTGCAGCTTATACAATGAGTTATCATTCGGTAAACCTTGATGATCAGTATGATGGTGTAGTCAATCTGCCTCATCATTCCAATTTGTATATCAACCCTCCAGTTATGGATTGAAGCAGCCTGTGCAAGAACCTACTGGTTTGGGAATATGTTTGATGACATTATTCATGCCTATGATTTCCCATCCATCCCACCCATTCCAGATCATCATGCAGGTTTGCATTTTCTGAATAAAGTATCCTTACTTTGGCTAGTAACCAAAGACAAGGAAATTTTTTTTATGCTAATAAAATGCTTAGGTGGTTACATTAGATTTCTTATTACACTTAACCCTTTTTATATCATGCTTAGAGTAGGAAAATAAGCTCCTTGAAAAAGAGCATTTACTTTCCGCATTTTTGTTTAGTACTAAGCTATAATAAAACTTTTTTTCATTAGTTAGTTACATTTATTTTGTTTAAATAAATTAGCTTAATGGTTCATTTGGTTTTTATATAAAGCTTGTGCTACTGAGGTTTTCTTGTCAAGTTGAGATGTTTTTACGGGGTGTATAAACCAGATATTCTAGTGTTCTCATATCCTCTCCTTGGCTTATGACCAGATGAAGCACACGTCCCACAGTTGGAGCCAGATGTTACCACCTAAGTTGTACTTAGTGGTTTTTTATCAAGTGATCCTAGTGAACCAGACAAAGATGATTTGTTCAGACTTCAGAAGACCTTCGGAAGTGCTTCTGGGAAGTGCTTGTTGTACTATATCACATGTTCATACCCGATGGGGGAGTTGTAATAAAATGTTCTAGCATGATAGTGTCTGTAAAAGACTCGGTCTCTTATACTTTATTTGTCAATCCAATCATCCCAGGGTGTTTTTTCCCTTTTTTATTATTGGTTGTTGAATAAACGACTGATATTTTTTGAGTTTTTCATTCAATACCTCAAAAGTTGGGGTGGTCGGCTTGGCATTTAGGCCTATTGAGGTTATTAGAGTCTATGTGTCAATGTATAAACATGCTAGGCATTATTTTTGAGTCATATGAACATGTCTAAGTCCCCCTAGGTTTTATTTTTTTTAAATATTTTAAGTTTTAATTTTTCCAAAACTTAGGCTATTTTTTAATAGTTTAAATGGAAAAATTGGTCTTGTAATAAAAGTGGGCTCAGAAGTCAGTTTCAGTCATGGAGGTGCTCATTTTCAAGCTAAGAGCGCTATGTAAACCCATAGACCCACTTTTTCTAAGTTTTGAGTGATTTGTCCATCACTCAGGTCAAAAATCCCTAAAAATCAAATATTGATTATTTAATTAATAAATAAATAAAATTATGGAGAAAACCCCAAATCCTAAATCATTGGGATTTGCTCCAATTTGACTGAAATCAGTTTGATCGGCTTGGGATTGACTGGATTTGACCATTCCTTGACATAAGGAGCTGATAGGACTGAACAAAGTGTACATTAATGCATGCAATCTTGGGAATTACACCCTCCCTCTCTGCTCCACACGTGTGGGCTCATCTGGATGAGTTTTGGTGGATGCTTCAATTAGCAGGTTGAGGTGTCAGTTATATCAGTTCTACGATTGAAAGTTGCACTCAGTGAGACTTAGATTAGACTCAGATATACTCAGATCAGGCTCAGATTCACTCCACATGTAGCTGCAGTCTCTCTCTCCTTGGTATTTGCGCCCCTTCAGGCTAGATCTCTTGTTTTTGCTATAAATAAAGAACATATTACCTCTTCCAAGATAGTTAGAACTGGGATTGAGGTGTTGTTGCTATTTTATTGTTGTTATTGTTCATTTGAAATAAAGAGAAGCTTTGGAGGCAAGATGGTGTCATGTTATTGTGTGTGTGGATGAGCATTGCCATGTTTTACTTAGGTAACCTGTATCTATGTTCATAATTTGCTGATTGTTTGTGGATTCATTGCAAAAGATTGATAACAAGTTTATTATGATCTTGATAGGAAAGGATTTTGTTAATAATTTTATTGGCCATCTCTTTCCTTTTGATGCATGTTTAGAGATTTAGTTTCAACATGTTTTATAAGTTTATATGCACGCTATTCTGAAATCTCTGTTTATGTATTAACCGGATCTCACAAGTATTTTGGCAAGTCTTTGGATTTAGTTGCAGGTTCCTATATTGGAGAGGGCGCTGATATAGTTTGATTCCTCACTTTCTCCAAAACATTCTCAAAGGCATGTTCCCTTGACATTCCACTGGAAATCTCCACGGTTGATCTTCAAGGCTTCCAACACTCTTTCTCTCTCTTCCTCCTTGTAAAAATCAAAACCTTACCTGGTTACTTTGATTAAAAGATTTGTTATCATTTATATATGTCATATTAATTTTAAACTTACATAGATCTATTATTTCAAAGCTCATAATCTAGATCTCATTTCCAAAAGGTCTCATCAATCATTCTAGATCTAGTTCAGGGAAATCGTCTGTTTTGCATGGCAATTTAAAGAAAATCCATAGGTTGCATGCGTTAGATTTGTATTTCTGTTTTGAATCCAGAAATTAGTTCATATCTCATTGGCTTCCCAAAAACCAAGCCAAGATCCCAAGGAAAGCTTCCTTTCCTTGGTTCCTTTTTCACCGTTTTAGGTAGTTTTAACTCAGTTTTGTTTGGTTTAAAGTAGGCTGACCCAAAGGTACTTTCAAAGTGATTTTGGGCATATTTAATTATAACATCCTTGTTTTCTTTTAGAAGGCATAACAGAAAGAATATAAACTGTTTTTCAAAAGTGGCTTTGGGATTGTTCAAATCCCCCTAGGGGGCTCCCCTTTGACTGTAAATTTTAAATTTTGGGAAATTTGTAAGATCTTGGTTTCATCCTATGTAAGAACCAAGAGGATTCAGATCATTTTAATGATATTGTAACAACAGATAATACAATTTTTGTTCGAATAGGCTCTTTCGAGCCCATTCCCCATCCCCCCTAGGGGAATTCATGCCTTTTTTGTTATTTTTTGCATTGTCTTATGTATGTTCACTTTAGATTAGTTTCATTCATGTATAAAAACATGATTTGGTTACTTTATCATATATTCCACATTTTAGTATCAAAGTAACTTGAATACTTATCCCACGACTTCCCAATTGACTCGCAAGGGGAAAGAGATGAGTGGTAGGAATAATTAGAAAAATTGTGATTTGTTTCTGCTTGCTGCTTATAATTAATTTATGTAAGTAATTGTTCTAAAATAAACCCCCTCCTTGATTCCCTGATTGAGGTCCACTTGGACCGAAAGAGGTTCCTGGAGGGTTTTTCTTTCTAAGAAAACACTTCCTTTAAAACTCACTAAAATTGATAAGACTCCGGTGTGTATGCTCTGTACTTGGCTGCAGTTCATCCGATCAGTCAAGATGCATCAAAAGCAACGTGAGTGACTATTTTAATTTTATTCACATTCCCCAATCAACCATCATCAGGTGAAAATCCAATGCCTCGATCAAACTGTAAGCGGTGGAAAAATACCCAAAGGAAGCAGGAACTCCTGAAAAGTGACCTGGAGGCACCGATCTCTGTTACACCTTTAGGTGCATTATGAAGAAAAGTCTCAAAGACTCCATTCAGCCCACATATTCCTTGTGGGTAGCCGTGAAGGTTTAGTTTTGGACATACTCCAAGTACTCTCGGGTATATCTGGAGTCCCCCCCTTGCCTAATTTTAATCAACTCATATTTCACATTAACTTAAAACGTACCAAGAGGAAATCACAGAACATTCACTCCAAGCACATGCAAGTACATTGATTATTTTATGACTCTATTTTAAGGCACTGGCTATTTTCTTTCTATATATATATTGTGTCTCAGCATTGTGCTTTCGTGCGCTCATTTTTTATCTTGTCATCTATGGTTGTTTATGGTTAAATTTCAAACTCCTAAGTAACTCATTCAGTTTAACATCACCATACTAAATAATTTTTCCTTAGTAGCTTAATAGGGTCTACCCCCCTTGGCTCTGTTAGGAGTTGAGCCTAAACGGAGGAGTCAAGAACAAGGTGATAGCCTTGACTCGAGACTTGCCCCCAAGGACACACGGAGTGGCTTGGAGATTGCTGCCACGTTCCTCCCATGTGTGTGAAAGGCGGAAACAGGGGATAGGTTCCCAGGTATGGCTGTCATGTAGCGAATCAAACTCCTCATCCATGGATTCCCGCCATCTAGGATCATGGAAAGCCTTCCTGAAGGATTGAGGATTTGACCCAAGCATCATAAAACACCTTTCAACAAGAAGAGGATCTGTGTGAGACAATGCTACACTCTCGTTCTGATACTGGGACCTCGTTCTTCTTTTGTCATATGGATCCCCAACACCATCTCCAGCTGGTTCTATGAGCTTCTTAGCCCATTTAGGCTGCTAGAATGAGGTAGATGCTGGATCTATATCTAGATCCCTTTGAGTTGTAAGCTCAATGTCTGGATCATATTGGGATGACTCCTCTTCTGAATCTGAATCTGAAATGTCAGGATTTGAAACTAAAACTAGAATAGGAAGTGAATGAATTTTTATACCTTCATCATCTTCTAAATGAAGCTGTGATTATGTTGGAACTGAGAATGGCATGAAGTGAGAGAAATAGTATTCCCTGGAGGCACGATAAACAATTCCTTTCGCTACAATCTCCCTAGTTGAGATATTGGTGATCTCTACCAAGTCAGGTCCAAACAATACTTGCTTTGGTGAGCCAGTATGGGTCATTTGATAAACAGACAACAGATTAGCTACAAGAGAAGGCACATATAGGACATCTCTGAACACACTGTGCTTCACTCTGATGGTGCCCTTTCCTGCTGCTGGGATTTGGAAATCATCTCCCATGTGAATAGTGGGCCCTTCTTTGACACTGAGAGAGGAGACGAGATCCTTGGAGGCAACCATATGGTTGGAGGCTCTATAATCAATCAAATAGGCTGTATACTGAGTTGGCCTTACTTTCAAAGCATGACATCTTTCATGTCCATTATCATATTGTTTTTCTCCTTGAATGGTATGCTTCTTGAGAAGATCAGACATTTCATCAAGTTCCTTCCTCATACAATGATATTCAAGGTGATACCCTTTTTCACAATAGGGACATAATGTTTTCCCAAATTTCTTCTTCTTAGAGCCGAAGGCCCTTTCAGAAGCTTACTGATTTCATTTAGGCTTCGAATCAACTTCCTTTGGCTCTTTCTTCTTTTATTTCTCCTTTGCTTGTGGTTTGGAAGAGTCAGTAACTGAGAGAGATCGATCTTTGGAGGTCTGGATGAATCCCATTCGAATCAATTTGTTGTTTTCCTTGATTAAGGGCTCGGAAAAAAGAATCTAAAGAACGAAGTTCCCAATCAGGAAAGCTTTCCTGCTTGGAATGAAACATAGAGACATATAAAGAGTACTCAGGGCCTAGTTTGCTGAGTATGGAAAGGACATTCTGCTTATCCTTCTGCTCTATCCCGCACTGTCTACATTGGAGCACTAGAGATTTGAATTTAGAGAATAATTGCTCAATAGCCTTGAAATTGCAGGGATGTAAAGATACCAACTCATTCTCCAAAATGTGTCCCCAAATCTCATCTTGTTTGTGAAATAAGCTATCAAGCTTCTCCCAGGATTCTATGGGAGTCCTCAATCCTTCTAGATGAAAGAGGAGATCTATGGAAATATAAGTACATAAGTACCCGAATGCTTCATCACAACGGTTTATGAACTTTTTCTGCTCTACCGGCTGATGAGGTTCAACCTCCCATCCATGTATGATCCTGTGGTATCCATGCTTATGCAAGGACATTTGCATATCAATCCTCCAATCAAGGTAATTGGAAGTTGTGAGGATCCGTGGTTCAGGAGTTTGAGAAATCATAATTGCTCCGGCTGGAAGACTGCAAATACTTCTCACAAGCTACGTAGCACCTGCCAATTTCATTGCAATAACACTAAAACATATGAACTTCTATAATCATGCTTTTCCCCCTAGCATGAACATGTTTTTAGAGTCTGTCACACCCTCTCCACTGCTCTAAATATATCCAGAGCTGGCAAATTTTCATAGGGGACTTTTGTGGAAACCCAACTGCTTATGATGTTTGATGGGGAGAAACAAGCATGAAACCTGCCTGAGAAGGCTCTGATACGATATTAGAATTTTAATGCCATTTAGATCTTCAACAGAGAGTTCTAATAATGCTTGCAGCAATTGAATGGAGAATGAAGATACAAACTAAGCAAAAGAAACCACACAGGAAACAAACAAGAATTGCTCAGGAATTTACAGTATCATTAACAACAATAATATCCATTATTACAATAGTTTACATAGGTAGAATTTGAATGCATGGGATATGAATTCGAATCCTCGAAGTGGATATGACTGTATCTAACTGAATCTCTAACTCAAGGTCTCCCAACCAATATCAGAGTCCAAATAGAAAACTCCTTGATGACCAATAACTCCAACAACCACTGAAATCTAGTTAACTCAGTGCAACTGAGTGTGGTAGGTAGGAAAAGCACTCCTCCCCATTCAACCATGCATTATCCATGCATTGGTAGCGCTAGCCTAACTGACTGTGAAGTAATTGAATGTAACTAGGGGCTAACTAAGAATAACTAGTACTAACACCAACTGATTGAAGTAGGTTGGTTTCAGGACTCCCAGTGGCTCCTGAAATGTATGGAATGGACTAGGAGGTACCCAAACTGATGCATGCACATGGAGTAAGTGGAATTTAACCTCTAGTAGTGTTCCCCACACTCCAGTGACTGGTACAAGTGGCCCCATTAGGTTAAGTAGACCCAATTGTACTAGTGGACCAATTAATTAATTAAAGGTTCCTAAGTTATGCCAATTAATCTAATAGAAAGTATGATCAAGGGAGGATTAATAATCCTAACACGAACACACTGGAACACGTCCTTTCGAATATCGACACTACCATTGACAACGTGTTCGTACCCTCCTTGTCCGACATTGGCCTAGGATTATTTTCCTGTGCTCCTATGACGAACACTTTTTTTTCCTTACCACCTGCCCCTTCATCAATTGATATATCATATTTGTGCACTATCACATCTGGTAGCATTTTGACCTCCTGGAAACCTCAGTTGCAACCTCAACCTCAGACCTCAGGGTATTAATGGGGCTCACTCCATGTCCACACGATTCCCTTCCTTTTTCCACTATCTGACATCATGAGTAAGCCCGTCATGGGTACTCTCATCCTGCCTGGTTTCACGTTGGGCATTCCTATGTGGTATGTTGATCCACCTATCCCTCCCCCGACTCCTCAGATTGTGTTGACTCCCATCCAACCTATTGAGACAATGTCACACCCATCTCCTGCTACACCAGCGATTTCTCCTATTTTTTCTCATGCACCCCCTCCTCCCAAGAAGACCGGGGGAAAGCCACCCAAAGTGACGACATAAGAACGCCCTCTTCCTACATGCGCTTTATGTCATGTTCAAGGCCATGTGACACAAAATTGTCCTAATTTTCCTATCCTTCACACCCATATGCATACTATAGTCTAGACCGATGACAATCTAGTTGTCAATGTACCAACCATACCTTTGGTGAAGAACAAGTCGTTGCGAACTAACCATCCATGTGTAGTTTGTGGCCTATACGGTCATTATTCACATCATTTCCCAATTTTTCCTGAGTATTAGTCACTCGTTAGTGACCTTTGCATGCATTCCCATGAGTATAACGTTACTGTCCTTGAGGATATCCACCCTCTAGTTTCTTCCTCAAACACAACCAACACCATCTATAGGATCTTTAGCTCCAGTAGTCTGCCCCCCTCCTGAGTCGTAGGAGATCCATTTGATCTATCCACGTGCTGCTTTTATAAGGATGAGGAAATCCTTAAATCCCTTTCGACTCCTAAGCATCCTTGGGATTATATGCATGATCGCTCCTTTTTCATCCTTGATGAACCTTCTTCATCATCAAACCAATACTATGTTGAAGTGAAAGGCTTCATCTGTGGAAGTGTCGTCTGGTTTAAGAACCTGATTCCAGAACTTGACGCCTTAGAAGAGGGTAACATGGAAAAAATTTCACCAACCATCACGGTTAATATATCAACCACACTTGGAGTAGTTGAATATATTATGCTCGGAGCGTATTGCTCCCCTGAAGAAGTCACTTCATACAAAGCAATTTTTCAAGAGTTTCGTGATATTTTCACTTGGTCATATACCGAGATTCCTTGGCTTGATCCATATATCGTCGAACATCGTATCGATACATGGCCTAATGTTTCCCTTGTTCACTAAAAGAAATGACCCATTCACTCGTCAAAGGCTCCCGTCGTCAAAGTTGGGATCGAGAAACTCCATAAAGAAAGTTTCATATACCCCATTGCGTATACCACTTGGGTTTCCAATCATGTTCCCGTCAACAAAAAACAAGTTACCATTCACGTATGTATTGACTTCCGTGACTTTAATTTGGCATGTCCCAAAGACAACTTCTCACACCGTTCATTTACCAGATCATTGATGCTTGTATCGACCACGGAGTCTTTTCCTTCATGGATGGTTTTTCCGGTTATAACCAAATTCAGATCCACAAAGAGGGTCAGTACAAAACTGCTTTTACCACCCCTTGGGGCACCTTTGCGTATCATGTCATGTCGTTTGGACTTAAAAATACTAGAGCCACTTTTCAATGGGCCATGAATTTTTTCTTCCAAGACCTCATTCATATCATCTTGGTCTATTAAGACGACCTCACAAATTGATCTCGGAAGCGTTCACAACATTTGGATGACTTACGATAGGTCTTCCTGCGATGTCACAAATATAACGTCTGCTTGAACCCCCTCAAGTTCATGTTTTGTGTCTCAGCTGGTTGTTTACTAGGGTTCATCATATCCCACAAGGGGATTGTTGTGGATCCTCTGAAGGTTCAAGCCATTTAGAATCCCCCCCCCACGTACTTTGTGCCAACTGCATAGTCTCCAAGATAAGGCCAAATTCCTTTGTCGTTTTATTTCGGACTATGCAACGAAATTCCATGGGTTCTTACGTCTTCTCCGTACCAACATGCCTTTTGTATGGGATAAGAATGCGTAGGGCAGTTTTAATCCATTGAAACAAGCTCTGAATTCCACTCTGTTGTTGTCTCCTCCTGACTTTAATAAGGAATTCATTCTCTATGTGTCGACATATGAAAATTCTATCGTTGGAGTCTTGGTCTAAGAAGATGATGCTCTCAAAGAACATGTGATCTATTATATCAGTCAGAAGCTCTCTAGACCACCCTTGCGTTACTCCCATGAAGTGAAGATGGCCCTCTCCATTGTCTTTTCATTATAGAAGCTACGCCACTACATCCTCTTGATCCACACGTGTGTCATGTCTGATTCCAACCCCATGCAGTATCTCTTGAGTCATCTCCTTGTCAATGCTGCGCTGTAAAGTGGATTGTCATTCTCCAAGAATACGACCTAGAATTCGTCACAACCAAAAGAACGAAATCTTTGGCATTAGCTTCCGTGATGACATACTTACCTTTGTCATCTACATCATCCCCTATTATCGTTACTCTTCCTGATGAATCCTTATTCTTCATCTCCATAGAAGACCCATGGTATGGGGTCATCCTCCTTTACTTGCACACACAAAAATTTAGGCCCCATTTGAGCCGCGAAGACCATCGTTGCATCTAGCACCAAAGTTCTCTCTATCTCGTTATCAAGGATGTCTTGTACCGCTGTGGTGTGGACACTATCCTGTGTCGTTTCATCACCCACAATGAATCCAAACAAGTCTTGAATGTTTGTAATAGTGGAGCTTGTGGTGGCCACCTCTCCAGTTTGTCCACTGCCCAAGATATCCTTCATGTTGGTTATTTCTGGTCCACCATCTTTGCCGATTGCATCGATTTAGTTAAACACTACTACAATTGCCAACTCTTTGCTCCAAAATCAAGGACACCTCCCACGTCGTTACATCCTATCGTCACAGTCGGTACCTTCTAAAAATGGTAGATTGAATTCAAGACCTGTAATCCTCCTCTGGTCAGCGACCATAAAAGCATCATTGTGGCTGTTAATTATTTCACCAAATGGGTTGAGGCCATGCCTAAGTTCAACAATAAAGATGATACTATGGAACGGTTCCTTTTTAACCACATCATCACTCGTTTTGGTGACCCCCAACAGTTAGTCTTAGACCATGGTTCTCATTTTGAGGACGTTGTTTGGATAGAGCTTTCTTCCATGTTGAAGTTTGAACACCAGTATTCTTCCGCTTATTATCCATAGGGAAATGGCCAAGTTGAGCCTATCAACAAGATCCTCAAAACCCTGCTCCAGTGAATGGTGGAAAAACACAAGTCCAACTAGAAAAACTTGCTCTTTTCCTCCCTTTGGACTTATTAGACATCAACCAAAACCACCACTGGTTTTACCCCATTTCACTTAGTCCATAGTGTGGAATTAGTCCTTCCCATTAAATGCAAGATTTCGTTGCTCCGCCTTGCCGTCGAACTTCTCCCTGATACTTCACCATTAGAACAACACCTAATTATTCTTGAACAGACTAATGAGGACCTTCGTGCTGCTATCCAAATGATTGAAGCAACCAAAATTCAGTTGAACTCCCATTATGACTCCCACGTTCACCCACGCACCTTTAGCGAGGGGGACCTCGTCCTCGTCTACGACCAAGCCAATGATCAGTTAGGAAAAGGGAAGTTTGATTCCATGTGGTATGGTCCTTATATCATCCATCGATGTCTTAGCAAGGGGGCATATATCCTCGGTAACTTTAATGGCCACCTATTGAAGAATCCCCACAATGGGATCTACCTCAAGAGGTTCTATGCTTAAAATTTGTTCACCATACAAACCCTTGTATCATAGTTTTTCTTTCTTGTTTTGGCATAATTGTTACCACGATTTGGTGACCCCCTCCAATAGTAGCTCCATGTCCAGCCATGTCCAGCCACAGTGAGTCCATTGTAGCACTCTGTCGGATCCTTTGCACATGAGCGGGTGGATATAACCTCTCCACCTTGCCCCTCCGCTGCTGGTACCTCATTGGAGGGTGAGGTCCGATGTGTACACATGCACACAGTATGTTTTTAGTATCTATCACACACATGATCTAACTACCACTATGCTAGTAAACTATATATGAATTCTACGATAAAGCATCATGTATACGTACTGTCAATTCGCCAAACCTACCCTGGAGGTCGAGGCGTCTTCGGATCTCCTCGGTAGTCCATGCTCATGTATGGATACTACTCTACAAGGAAAGGAAGCTGCATCCACTGTGAAAAAATCTCTCAGGTGAAGAAACGACCTACTCGACTTCCTCCCTCCCTACCTATTTTTGGGCCATTTCTTGGAGTCACCTTGATTTGCATACCACCACTCGAATCACACCACGCAAGTACTAGCATGTTCATGATCCATCCACTCCATTCATACTACACCGTTGGACTTATTTTACCACCATCCATTGTGCGGCAAGGAGTCCCCATCAATTGTTCCACTATCCTTCCTATCAGCCATGTTCACAACATAACCTTTATTGGATCATCGAACACTTCCTCCTTGCTTGACTGACCATTACAAAGTTTTTGTTAAGCATTTTTTTGACTCCTAAAAGAGTGAAAAGATCGTCGAGCACGCTTTCTTCTTTTCACGCTTGTTAAATTATCTGAAAGGGCGTCTATGTGGCCTTGTTTATCTCCTTTTTCTGACTATGTAGACTATCAAAAGAAAAGGAGCACCCTAGCACATTTCAGCTAGGAACATTTCCTTTTGTATCCTTTTATGCTTTGTCGAACATTAGGATCGTAACTTACAAAAAATCTCATTATGGGTTTTCTTTAAGTTATTTTCCAACCCTTTCATCAAGAAAAGTTTACCGAGCAAACTTGATTTCATTCATGCTCGTAAAAGTATTTGAATGACCATCCAATCAGTATAGGTTTAACCTTTTCTATCCTGGTTGGACTACCTATGATAAAGAAGTCTCTCTTCCCCCAAAGTTTAGGAGAGCTCTCCTTTGTACAATTTTATCCTTTTTCAGACTTAGGATACTACCATATGAAAAAGAGACCACACTGGAGTCTTCTTCCTGTTTTCAAACTCTCTAAAAATTAAAACACCATCGAGCATTTACCATCTCGGGCTAGACTAAAATCCACTAGATATTATCATATTGAGCTTACTTCTATCCCTTCTTCGTGCCCCTTAAAATATGAAGAGGGCTCAAATGGTGTCTCTAGGTGCCATCACATATGATCTGACATTATGGAATCTTCCCCCCATTGGGTCGCCTTTGTTCAAATTACTTTTCGATGAGTCTCCCTTAGATCCCCTGGATATCACTATTCCACTTACTCCCCCAAGTATTCCCATTGCAGTTATCTCCCTAGTTTCCCAGCTATGATCCCTTTCCCATGAGTTTGTATCATTCGATGCTAGGTTATCCCTGTTGTCATATTCTGAACAAAGGAAGTTTGGGTCCCCCATACTCCCCTGCCCCCATTCCCCATTCAATGTCTTAGTCCCCTGATTGCTCCACATATCTGGTTATCCCCCTTGTGCTTCTATCAAGGAAACATCATTTCCTGGTTAGTTGTAGGTCTCCCTCTGTTGACATCAACATATATATTCCAAAGGATTGACCTAGAGGTCCTTGTATCCTGGTTTCATCCACCTCATTGATGACTTCCTTTGACCACTTGAAAGGAGTCATTAGTGCCTTTCGGGTTGGTTGTGTCTCACATGCTCGACTTCAGCTAGATCATCGCACCATTGAGATTCATACAGGGTATTGGCCCTTTCATTATTTGGTCGAAGACTTTGGTTGTCACCTAACTCTAGCACATTGGTGAGTCTATTTGTGGAACCCCTACAATCTCATGTCCCTTGTGATTTTTGGGTTGTGTTGGTGATAGTGTTCAAAAGCCCATCAATATAATGCTTCCTTGTATCTCCAGTACTTGAAGTTGTATATTGTATCATAGAGATTCTGACCATTAGTCATTGAGTCCATCCAGTTATGTACACCTCCAGATCCAACAGAGCATCAATTGTAATGATATTGCATTCTATAAGAATTCCATTGTTTCTATGAATCAGGTCTTCAGATCAGCATTTGCATTCATCCTCCAATTGAGACCACCATTATGTATCACATGTTGTATATGTATTGATTGAATCCTATTATTTGAGCCTTGATACCCATTATTTATTTTTTGAGACATTGTTACGAGCATGGGTATGCCTGCCTCATCCATATACATGTATGAGATTATATGTACCTCATCCTTTTTTTAGAAGTAATAAAAACCAAAAGACATCGTAGTTCGAACAAGGAGTCTCCACTCCTCCACGGTCCTCTCCAGTCTCTCCATTGTTGTCACCATTTTCCCATGATCCTATGATGTCTATCGGCCATACGATGAACTCTTTCCCTCACACATCAGGGGGCAATCTGTTAACACCAAAAATTGGTCACCTAGCTCTCCATGGTATAAACCATAGTCATACATCATATTCCCACCATTATTTCCTCCATTTTGACCTTCATAATTGTATTTCCATGAAATACAGTCCAAAACATCATTATTCATTCCCCATAAATGAAGGAAAGATGAGTGTTTATTGTGATTTATCTCCACTCTCTCCAAAAAAGGGTCAAAAACCCTAAAAATGAGAATGGGTCAAAAAGCCATAGATAAATACCATGGATAATAAAATACCATGGGTCACAAACCCTTGGACCATCCTATAAATACATTGTGAAGGACTCCCCCAAAACACTTTTTGACCATTCCAAAAACACACTATTATTCCACTTTTTGCCATTTTCTCTCAGTCACACTATACACTTTTTCTACCATTATCCCCATATTTTTCCATGCCATTCCCCACAGTGTACCCTGAGTTCACTCTTTACCCATTTGGATCCATTCCCCCGTTTGACAACCATTCGTGGAAGAGACTGGAGACCCAAGCCATGGAGTTGCAGGACCATTTCTGAGGACGGCTATGGTGGCCCATATTTCAAAAAATGTATCTTTTATTCTCATTATGCATTAGTTAGTAGTATATATTTGAAAAAACCCTAAAAATATTTGTTATTGTTGTCTTGTTTCCTATTGTTATTGTTGAACTCTACCCTATGACCTGCATTGTCTATGGTTGGTGCTTTTTCATGTATTTGGGGAGAAATCCCCACCACAACACAAAGATAAGTTAATTTGTATTGAGGTAAGATTTAATGACCATAAATATGGAATACTTAATAAAAACCCTAGTCTAAAAGGGATAAGAATATTTATAAATGAAGATCTCATTCCAGAAGATCAAGTTGAATTAAGAAAAAAAGATCAAAGGTTAAAAGAAGTTAAGAAGGAAGGAAAGTGGGAAATAATCAGGAATAGAAAAACTATGATCAGGGATTGAGATAAAAAAGATAACAATAAATAAGAGTTTTGGAATCTTTGGACCTTTTCTTGGAATTATCGCAAATTTCCATGGAGGAAAGGTCCCATGTTAAGATATATTCAAAGTGAAATTGATATTATATTGATTTTTGAAACTAAGAGGCATGAGGAATCTAAGGTCCCTAACGTAGAAGGAATTGTTTTGTTATCAGTATGAAACAAGATATCCTACTGTAGATGGATTAAAGGCATAACTTGTGACATAAAGAACATTTTTCTTCATATCAGAATTCATAAGAAAGATACTTTGAGTTAGTACATGTGGATGGATATTTAAGATATCAATGCTAAGATGATTTATATGGAAATATGATATTTTTTGCCTATTAATTCTACCTTTTATAAGAAGCACAATCTAAATAAAAATTGTCCTTACAATGGCTTAGAAGAAGATATTTATAGGCTAAGAAATGAAGTCAATATCTTATTGCTACAAAAATTTAATTATAGAATAACAACTAATCAAGCTATTACTTTAAGCAATTTTTTTTACCCTAATACTCTATTTCTATACGAGGAACTTGTTTTAGATAGAAGATACAAAATAAACTCTAAATATTTGGTTGATATTTTGTTTGGCACCGAGTTGATCTTGCTAGGCAGTTCTCAAGATCTAATAATTTGGAATTCTCTTATGTAGTGGCCATCATCCAACTAGATGACTTGTATTCATGGGATTGGTAGTGGTGTCATAGATTATGTGATATCTAATATCCCCATATATAACAAAATAGTAAATTTTGACATCTTAAATGACCATGATCTTGACTCAGAGCATAGAACTTTAATCCTTGTAATTTCCCCAAAGATAGTTCTTTTTATTTTATTTTTTCAAGTTATGAATATTCGAACCGGAAGTATTGAATAAATCGCTACAAGATGAATAATTTGGGTCGGATATGGTAATTTTCCAAGTACTCACAATATGGATTGGTGTAACAAACAAGTTATTATTAATATAACAAAGGAATATCGATGGAACAACCATGTTAAATGAGGAAATCAAGCATCCAAGAGTGGGAGGCAAGTGCGAGTTAACCTAGGGAAAGTAAAAACAAGTGTCGAAAGTGCAATGATGGAACTAGACACTCCCTAAAAATCAAAGTTTTTGATAGCCACAAAATTCCCAAGGGAATCATCTATTTTCAAAAAGTCCCAGGAAACGAAAAGAATAAGAGGCATATATGTGAGGTAGGATGCTCCTTAGTATGCCAGGGAATAAAGGACTTGTTATGTGAGCACTTGGTGTTAGGACAAAACATTCTAAACTGATTTGGAAGTTTATTTATAGAGTTTTAACTCAGTCTACACTCTTGGGATGCACGATTTAGCTCACGTATTATTAGAGAAATAAAGAGTTGGATTCTATAGATCTACGGTTAGGTGGAACGTGGTTGTTCCAACTATGTTCAGACCTACAAGTACCTACAACTCTTACATGACTCTTTTGGGGTTCATATATGTCTAAAATGTTGTTTGAATACTCCCCTATATTCTTTTATTTACGCAAATTATTTATGACAAAGTTCTGATAAATTGTATCTGCAATCTTAATTATTGCTCTATATTAGGATGTAGATCAATGATAAAGTTATTTACAAGCTTAGTTGTGAAAACCGAACTGTAATACAGAAAATTCCAATGATGTGAATTTGTGTAAATTTAGTTTTACTTATATGCTTTATTGTGAAACCATTTTTATGCTTGAATAAATTATAGAGTAATTTGGACGAATTATTTTACCCGCATTCTTAACCCAATAAATTCAGTAAGGATACTTGATGTAAAATTCCAAATTATGCCGAGGAAATCTTGAATTGTACCTAGTCATATGCCATATGAGGTTGGAGGCTATATAGATCCCTCATATTTGGTGGAAGAGGCCAGTTAGGCATATTTATCTTTCTATAATTCCTTTTCGTTTACTATACCCAGCTAAGGGAGCCTTTACAAGAAGGGTATTGATAAAGATTCTAAGTATTTTTATTTAATAATCAAGCCTCACTCTCTAGATTTCTAAACATCCATATAATTTGTTATTCAACAGGAATTATAGACATACAGTTGTATATACCCTGACGATGGATAATGGAAACCATATTCTAAATATGGGGATTATCCAAAAATGGTTCAAAGATATAACGACTCTTAAGCATTATGCACCCCGAGGTAAGAAATGGAATCGCTACAAGATCTCGAGAAAATCCTTTAGATAAACATAGAAATCCAGTAACGAGAAAAGACCAAATCATTTTGTAAGATGAGGCACTATCTCGGGATTAACTCAAAGGAATTGAATGAACAAAACTTGAAAGACAAACCTACCCATCCAAGCTATAGAAAACCAAAATAAAAAACAATTCTCTACACAGTAAACTTCAAGGATAACCTTGCACCCGGGTAAAATAATGTCTTTGCTGAAAAATATAAACATGAGTTTATTTATAATTATGGACCACTAGTCTATTTATGGAAGGAAGTGAACGTACTCTACTGCAGGGGTTTAAACATATAATTACAAAGCTCGAATGCAATAGGAAATTGTTAATATTCTTTAAAACCAAAATTCAAGGTATTTTCTTTATACGAATTAAAAAACATGTAGACTGAGTTAGGAATTCAGGAAAATGGTAAATGCATGTAGTACCTTAAAGCATGTGTATCAGTCACGAAAGAAATTCTATGAACTATAAAACAATAAATAAGGAACTACAAATGGTAAATATATGCATATACATATAGATACATTTGGGCCTTAAAAGCAACAATGCCAGTTCGGAAAAATATTTTAAGAATGTACAAAACCAAGGTCGCAAGCTGGGTTCCCCCAAAGAGATGCGCTCAGGTCGTATTTATTTTAATCATATCAACTAAATAATTGAGCATGTGATACCAAGCTGCCTTGTAAAACATATAAAGGAAATTTGGTGTGTATTACATTATAGTATCAGAACTATAGTTACAACATTTGGGGGTCTTATGGGAAACACCATCAAAACTAGTTATATGTTTCATTATTCCTACAAACTAAGTGTTTTGTTTATTTAATAGGTTGACTCACCAAACATGACTGATTGATGGCTTCTCAACATGAAGCTTAAAATCACCAGGATGGGAATAATAATAATAATGCAAAAGATACATTAGAACCCAAAAAAAGTAGCTCTGAATCCAGTCGAGTTCTAGAAACTATGAAAACCTAATCGTCAAAATATAAACTTTCAAAGAAAACAATGAACAACTAAATAAATCTCAATAGAAACAACAAGAGTTCAATAAAATACTACTTTGCAACTTGCATGAGAGAAACAAGGAAATAGACCAAAGAATAGAGGAAAAAGGTGAGAGGGATACTGCAAAGGATTTTAAAAATAAATATAGTTCATCCAACGATACCCAGAAGTATGAGAACCAAGAAACCACAACAGGAAAAATAAAGGTTGATCACCTTGAGGGAAAGTTTAAAAATATTAAACCAACCACATTTTATGGAGAATAAAAAAATGGGAGAAGAAGTAAAGTCCTGGTTGTTGGATACAAAAAAAAAGTATTTCCAAAATCTATAACTACTCCAGCAATATGAAGGTCCGGATGAGAGTTTACAACATGAATGGAAAGGCCAGCATTTGGTGGCAGGATCTCAAGATCTCTAACGGTTTAAAGGAAAAGAATATGGAATGGTCTAAGTTCAAGAAGTTATTTAAGAAACATTACATGTCCAAGAGTTATTATGAAAGAAAAACCAAGGAGTGTTATGAGTTAAGGCGTAGGAAAATGACCATGGAGGATCTAATCGATAAGTTCTTCGACCTATTGCGATTCATACATTACATTAATGAAGATAAAGTGAAAGTTCAACAATTCTTGAGTTGTTTACCACAGTCCTAAAAGTATCACATTGAGTTCAATAATACAAAGAATTTAGATGAAGTATTAAGAAATGTGAGACTTTGCTATGATCAATACAAGCAAAGGTTTGAAACGCCTAAATCATGGAGGGATAAAAAGAAAGAAAATATCAACCAACATAAAAATCGATATATGTTGCCTACATTCAGAAATCTACCTAAAAATCAACAAGGGAAAAACTACACCATAAATGGATAGGAAATGTCGAAAGGCAACAAACCAGTGAATCTTGGACCAAATAGGACCGTTGAAATCACCAAGGAACCTTTGAAGTATTGGAACTGTGGGAAACCCAATTTACGACGCAATTTCCCACATAAGAATAATGCATACATAGTTGTTCATAAAAGTTAAGAGGCTTCAATAGTGGGAGAAATTTGCAGAAGTATACATAGAATACACACAACCTTGTATGATAGAAAGGAAGACCACCAATTTGCTATCGTGGAGATCGAAGATAAATTTGTTAACAAAAAAATTTATGTGTTAATGATCTAGGAGCTAGCTTGAGTTATATTACTCCTAATATATTGGAAGTATGCAAACTAACAAAGGTAAAACATATGAAACCCTGGATGGTCTAGTTAATCACATGGGTTACATGAAAGGTAAGTGAATATATTATTGATTGTGAGTTAAGTATACAAGATCATAAGACTAAGTTCAATTTTAATACTCTACCTCTATGATCTTACAACAAGATAATCGGTGCGGATTGGTTAGAAAATACAAATTTGTATTGAATTGTTTTGACAAGACTTTTACTTATACATCTAAAGATAAAATTGTTAGAACTCTAAAAGGAATAACCAAACATGTCTCTGTTAGACATATTTCTATAAGCAACTTAAACGATGCATGAGAAAGGGTTGCAAATTGTATCCTGTTCAGATTACTGATTTTCTTAATAAAGAAACTAAAATCAGCCTAAGAGACTACCCAGTTTTAAGTGAGTTTTCGAACGTATTTCTAGTGGAAACACCTGGGCTTCCCCCTCAACGGGAGATCAATTTTTCCATTGAGATTATACTTGGATCCACATTTGTATCTAAGCTACCTTATCGGAATAACATTCTAGAATAATGAAACTAATTATTCAAATTCAAGAGTTATTAAATAAGGGGTATATAAGACCCAATGTATCACCAAGGGGAGCATCGATCTTGTTTTTCAATAAAAAGGACGGAACAATGAGATTGTGTATAGATTGTATGTTGTTGAACAAATTAACCATTAAGAACAAATACCCACTACCCCAGATAAATTAATTATTCGATCCGGTAGGTGGAGAAAAAGTATTCTCAAAATTAGATTTGCGATCTGGCTACTACCAAATCATAAACAAAGATGAAGACATTAATAAGACTACATTCAGAACACGATATTGGCACTACGAGTTCATAGTAATCCCATTCGGTTTAATGAATGCTCCTACCACCTTCATGTGCCTAATGAATACCATATTTAACAAATATTGAGATCAGTTTTTGTTGATCTTTATAAACGACATCTTGATTTACTCAAGGTCAGAAGAAGAACATGAGAAACACTTGAGAATAGTCTTGCAAACCTTATGAGAACATCATATTTATGCCAAGTTTGAAAAACGTGAGTCCTTTTAAAAATAAAATACAATACTTGGGCCATGTAATCTTAGAAGAAGGGAGAAGTGGACCTTGAGAAGATAAAATCCATTTTGGAATGGTTGATACCTAACAATGTGGTAGACATCTATTCCTTCATGGGACTCATTAGTTATTACTGATATTTAATTGAAGTATTTTCCAAGATAAATTACCCAATCATTTCACTACAAAAGAAAGGAGTAAATTTCATATGGTCCCAAATATGCCAAGCAAGTTTTGATAAGTTAAAAAATTTGTTAACAACAACACCCGTACTTAAGGTATCCAAACCTTATAAGGAGTATACGGTATTCACTAATAGAAGTAAAGAATGTTTGGGAGGGGTATTATCCCAAGAAGTACACGTAGTGTGTCATGAGTCACATAAACTTAAATAACATGAATGCAATTACGTAGTCCATGACTTGGAATTAGCCTCGGTAATACATGCCTTAAATATGTGGCATCGTTATCTCTTATGGAAAAAATTCTTATTATTGACAGATAATACTTGCGTAAAGAATTTATTCACCCAACCTAGACTCAACACATCTCAAGCAAGGTGGTTGGTTTTCTTGAGTGAGTTCAATTTTGAAGTAAGACACATGAAAGGTAAAGAAAACAATGTGCCTGATGCACTCAACCGAAGGACTCATGAGAGTTATGAGATGATTATAAGCCAACCATAAAGTGATCTCAAGAAGAAAATTAAAATTGTAATATTTAACGATGTTGAATATGCAAATTTATTGAACAGATTGCTCAAAAATCATGTAAATTTAATGGAATAGAATTCCAGGTAGACAAGGAAGGCCTATTATGGTTCAAAAAATATTATATGTGCCAAATATAGCAAAAATAAAGCTGCTAATTTTGGATGAAATGCATAAACAACCATATTCTGACCACAATATTTATCAAAAAATGACAACAACCTTAAGAAAATAGTTTTACTGGCCGCATTTAAAATCTGATTTAATTAATTATATGTCTAGATGTTTGGAATGTCAACAGGTGAAGGTCGGACACCAAAAATCGACAGGCCTTTTTGTTTTTGTAACTGGGGGAATTGGCAACTGGGGATGGGTTGGTACTCGTGTGACATGGGGTCCAAGGATCCATTCCCGCTACCAGTATACCCTTTGGTGCCCCACAACCACTCGCAAGACATGGGACACATGTATACCTAGGTGGGATTTGATCTCGTGACCTCCATTTACAACAAGTGAATTCATATCAATTGAACGCCAATGAGCCACACCTATTCGAGCTAACAATCAACAGGCCTGTTACAACCTATACCAATTACATAATGGAAATGGGAGGTCATATCTATATATTTTATCACAGGTTTTCTAAAAACGCAAAAACAACATGATTATATTATGGTTGTGGTAGATGAATTAAGCAAATATGCACATGTTATTCATGTGAAGTTGACTCACAAATATGTGAATATTGTATAAATATTAATGAAGGAAATATTCATATTACACGTACCAAAAATGGTGATTTCTGATTGGGATATCAAGTCCACGTCAATTTTTTGTAAGTATTTGCTTGCATGATTTTAGACAAAAATAAAATTCAGTTCTAGTTATCACTCACAAATAGATGGGAAAATCCAACGTACCAATCATATCATAGAAGATATGTTATGGAAAAACCCACTAATTGGGAAGACAATCTACACCTAGAAGAATTTGGGTACAATAACGGATATCAAGCCTCATCAAAGATGATCCCATTCGAAATTCTATATGGCAGAAAAGGTACTACCTCGGTTACATGGGATAGCCCAGTAGAACGTCTTACGGTAGGACTAGAACTACTACATGACATGGAACAGATTGTCCGTCATGTACGAAAAATTTAAAGGTGGCACAAGGCCACCAAAAATGTTACATTGATATAAAAAGACAACAAAATGAATGTGATGTTGGAGACCATGTATATCTTAGAGTTAAGCCCAAAAAAGTTCACCCTGATTAGGAAACCGTTCTAAATAAGCACAACGGTTTGCGTACCTTTTGAAAATTTGGAAAGAATCATGCCAGTAGCTTACCAACTGACACTCCCAACACACTTGAACTTTCATAATGTATTTCATGTTTCTTTTTTAAAGAAATATATTCATGATCCTACTCACATCATTGTCTGGAATGTGGTGCAGGTGGAACCAAAAGGCGAGTTCTAGGTGGAGCCTATGCACATTCTGGACTAGAAACAATCTACACTTTGGAACAGAGTCATTGCTCGGGTAAAGGTGCAATGGAAGCACTTTGTCCCCGAGGAAGTGAACTGTGAACTAGAGGAAGACATAAGGAAGAAGCATCTAGATATGTTCCCATGACAAATGAAGGAAGATTGACAACACCAAGGGCAATGTTAATAATAAGAGGGAGAGGATGTAATATACCCAAATACAACTCTTTTTGTTTTAATTTTTCAAGTTATGAGTATTTGAACCTGAATAATTGAATAAATAGCTAAGGAATGAATAATTTGGGACAAATTTAGTGATCTACTAAGTGTCTGCATTATGGACTGATGTAAAAAACAATTTATTTTAATAAAATGAAGGAATATCATGGAACAACCATGTTAAATGAGGAAATCATGCATCCGAGAGTGGGATACAAGTGATAATTAACCTTATGAAAGTCAAAACAAGTGTCGAAAGTGCAATGATGGCACTAGAAACTCCGTAAAAATAAGGGATTTTTATAGGCATGAAATTCACAAGGGACTCGATTGTTTGCAAAAATACCTAGGCAACAAAAAGAATAAGAGGCATATGCATGAGGAAGGATGATGCTTAGTATGCCAGGGAGAAACGGACTTGTTGTGTGAGCACTTGGTGTTAGGAAAGGACATTCTAAACTAATTTGGATTTTTTTTATAGAGGTTTAACTCAGTCTACACTCTTGGGATGCACGACTTAGCTCGGGGGGGATTAGAGCAAGAAATGATTGGCTTCTATAGATCTACTTTTGGGTGGAACGTGGATGTTCCAACAATATTTGGGCCTACAACTCTTACAGTACTCTTCTAAGGTTCAGATATATCTAAAATTTTGTTTGAATATTCCCCTATATTTTTTTTACGTAAATTATTTATGATAGAGTTATGGTGAATTTTATATGCAAGCTTAATTATTGCTCTGGATTATGATGTAGATCATGGTATCTTTTTTGTATTCCCAATTGCAAAGCCAATTGTTATACCTACATGATCAATAATAAAGTTATTTACAAGCTTAGTTGTGGAAACTAAATTGTAATACAGAAATATCCAATGATGTGACTCTGTGTAAATTTATTTTTACTTATATGCTTGATTGTTAAACCTTTTTTTATGCCTAAATAAATTATAGAGTAATTTGGAACAATTATTTTACCCACATTCTCAACCTAGTAAATTAGATAAGGATGCTTGATGTAAATTTCCAACTTATGCTGAGGAAATATTTAATTTTACCTAACTATATACCATACGAGGATGGAGGTTATATAGATCCCTCCTATTTGGTGGAAGGGGTCATCTAGGCATATTTATTTTTCTAGAATCCATTTTTGTTTACTATACCTAGCTAAGAGTGATCTCAAATCGTTTTTGAGCCTTTATAGGAAGGGCATTGATAAATATTATAAGTATTTTTATTTAATAATCAACCTTCACTCTCTACATTTCTAAACATCCATATAATTTGGTATTTAACGAGAATTACATACATACAATTGTATATATCTAAAATCTCAGTGGTTCCCAGAATATTCCTACCTTGATGAGGTATAATTGAAACCATATTCTGAAGATGGGGATATCCAACAATGATTCAGAGATATAACGACTCTTAAGCATTATGCACCTTGAGGTAAGAAATGGAATCACTACAAGATCTAGAGAAATCATTTACATAATTATAGAAATCCAGTAACGAGAAAGGGCCAAGTCATTTTGTTAGTTGAGGTACTATCTCAGGATTAGCTCAAGGGAATTAAAGGAACAAAACTTGAAAGACAAACCTACCCATCCAAGCTATAGAAGACCAAAATAACAAACAAATTCTTTGTGTGGTAAACTTCAAGTGTAACCTTGCACCCAGGTAAAATTACACTTCTGCTAAAAAATAAAAAACAAGGTTACTTATAATCATGGACAATTAGTATATCTCGTAAAGAAGTGAGCATACTCTAATGTAGGGGTTTAAACATATAATAATGCTCGTTTGTAATAGGGAATTGTTAGAATTATTTAAAACCAAAATTTAAGGTCTTTTAGTTATGAATTAAAAATCCAAACCATTAATTCATATACTCAATCTGTATATGAATTAAAAACCATGTAGATTGAGTTAGGAATTCGGGAAAAAAGTTGTTAACTTTTTGAGAAATAATGGAGATTATTGAACTTTAAAACTTTTATCAATGATGTGCTGAGAACCTGTAACAATTAACAATTCAATCACACACAATAGTTCATCCACAACACAAGATGTACCCTGGGGAAAATCCTCATAACATAGAGGATGAAAAACACCAACAATTCTTTAGAGTATAATAGATAGTTGCAAAAAATGACTTTTACAACATAAGCAGATTGCTCGATAAGAGAGAATACAAAGAAAGAGAGATGAGATATCCATTGTTACAACTGTTATGAACTTGCCATATGCCTATCATATTAATAACAAGCCATAATGATTGCCATGCAAACCTTGGTGATGGTTGCATGAGAATTATCCACGCATGCATTAGAATTTTGAATTGCATTTTTGGAAAAATCAAGTCATTCATTGAATCTCCATCATGCGCAACTAATGTGCCATACCTTCAATCGTGGATATTAACTGATAGTTAACTGATATTGGAGTGAACTCGATCTATAACTGAATACTAATCACTTATTTAACATGCTAACATAAGTGTCATAGTGCAATATCTCAAGTGTCGCATGCAACACACTTTCTTAATTGAAGTGTCGTTCATGATTAACTTAAGTGTCTTTTTTTAGTCTAACTAAAGTTTAAACACTTTAGTTAACTATTCAATCTTTCTTTAATAATGTATTTAATCATTATTAACCGAATCTTGTTGATTGATGAACACTCTGCTCTTCTTTACTTAACCAAATGTTGATCATTAATAGTTCAACTAATGCTTTAACTAAAGAACTGATTGAGGCATTCATATTTAACTAAATCTTTATAGCTTGAGTTCACTTTGAATACTATTTCTCTCATAATCTCTTTATTGCTTATCTCTTTATCTTACTGCATGGTCTATGTTTAATCATCTATCATATCATATTATACTCACAAGAATTGTCACACATACTGATGATCATATGTATTACCCCGGACCATATAGACATCTGCTAAACTAATTCACTCTAGAGGTGATCAATTTCTAAAGGAGACTTAATAGCTTTATCCATATCGAATGACCATGGTTAGTAATACATCACATAGTATAACCACTTTACCAAGTAAAGTATGCCACCTCAATAAATGAGGATATTTGTAGGACTTGATATTACTCACAAATCTACTATCTTGATATTACTCACAAGACCCAGTATTGATATTACTCACAAGACTCAGCTTGATATTACTCATAAGCTTATCTCCATATCTTGGAGTTCCATCTCATAGGGTATCATCTATGATAATACTTGACTTGATATTATGTCTCACAAGTACAACTAGATATTACACACAAGTGTACAGTCTTTATATTACTCACAAGATGTCAGTACTAGCTTCCCACCTCAATACATGAGGACATTGGTAGGACTTTAGATTACTCACAAGTCTACTATCTTGATATTACTCACAAGACTGGAGAATGACTCCTGATACTGTACTCTAAACACTCCCTCTCAACGAGGGAGGCATTCTCTGTTTTACCAAGAATTTCCTACCATACCAAGCTTATCTTAGAAGTAACCCAACTTCGTCACTAACAATGATTTGTTCACAAATTTGCAATCTACTCATTAGTAACTATGTACTGAAATACATGTCCATGACTCCAATGAAGCAAAACTTCATTTGAATGTGTTTTATCATAACACATATAGGGATTTTCAGAAATATTGACTATTAACACCTAATAATTGTAGGCTCAAGTCTTTCACCCTGGTAGGTAGCTTCCCAAGCTAAACGACTTTTCATGATGTAGTACTATCCGCAAAACATATTTTCTTATGTAGTACTCTTTTACACACATCTAGCTTATGTAGTACTAGACACAATGCACTTAGCTTTTGTAGTACTAGCTACAATTTACATCCCTTATCTCAAGCTAAAACAATAGTTGGATAGCACAATCATATAATAGGTCTGCCATGTATCAAATACAATAAATAAGCTATCCTAATGTACCTTAAAGGTACTCAAACATATGCTTACTAGTAAGCATAAAATACAATAGGTCTGCTAGGTACATTAAGAGACCAATAAGCTACTTACACATAATAGAACCATCTAGTTCTAATACAGGATATAGTTTCTCTAAAATGGAAACCATGGATTTTAAATCCATCACATACAACATTATACATCAAATGTGTAATATCATGTAGAAAGAAAGTCTCATCTTTTTTTTCATTCTTCAACATTTGTTGATTTCTTGAATCTTCTGCTATATAGAGAAGTTATATGTGATCTTTCCATTCTCTATGATGTTATTCAAGGCCTTATCACTTTCATAGTGATTTCATATCACAATACCCCACTAATCCAACTGTATGGATATCTAACCTCTCAAATAGTTTTAACTGTTCCTTGTCAGTCCTAACTATTACTCTTCTTAAGTATTAATAGTCTCCGAGACTTTGACCATGTCTTTGATCATGTGGATTCTCTCCATAATATATCACAACTCCTGGCTTCCCGTGTCATGTACCATGACTAACTAGTGGGGATTTTATCTGTTGATTCCTATGAAGACACATCAATACTTCCTCTTCAACTAGAGGAGTCTTTATGTACTATAACAAGATTGTATTGGACATAGGTTTAGTGAGAATGATGACAATGCTGCTCATATGTGGATATTTACCATGTCTCAAAAATATGGCTAGAAACCTCATAAAGATTTATTTCTTTTCAACATTCTCTATCTAGAGAAACACATGTGATGTTTCCTCGATCTCTATACTAGTTAGATTTCATATATTTTTGAACCTCTATTTCACTGACTAGGACATATCTGAGTCCACATACACTTATACCAAGTAGGCACTACAACACATGCTTTGTACATGTTTATGTATATAATGCAAAGCATATAATTGATACTGGGACCTGTGACGAACCAAATACATCTCAACTAAATTGAGATCTTCCAAATATGAAATCAGAATTATAAAATTTCAGATTTATCTTCATATGTGTGGCCATGTATTTATAGTCCATCATGTTGAAACTCTTTAGGATCTTTTACTACACATTTTCCTTAGCTAAGGAAAATATTTGTCTGGTGACTGCCACACCACTAATCATAAGAATCATAACAAGGTTCTTGAATACAATTATCAAATTCCTTCTGAATATGAGCATCATGCATGTATCCTCTTATAAGAAGCTACATCAATCAATTTTATTGGTTCTTCGGGAGCTAGCAAATCTAGCTACTCCCTCTCACCATCAGGATGTGAGAATCATAATCTGGGTCCTCCATCACAAAGAATTCATGCTCATCTATGTTTAAAGATCTTATTGAAACATGAATGTAAATAAGATAATTTAATTATCTTCAAGATTCTTTACATCTCTTAGAATAGGATTAGGGATTCTATTGTGACTTCTTCCTAATACATAGGAACCTCTCGATTTGCTACCAGAAGCTTATTACTTCACAACATCCCACTCACTTTCAGGATCAACCATCAAAATTACTCCTCATTCAATACATGTCATTTATACTTGTAGTTCAAGGCATATAGTTTTTCCTTACAAGCCAAATTCAATCAAGTTATTAGCAACCTTGCATAATCTAGTCATTTTAGTAAAATGACAAACAAAACAAATTGACATTCAAAACATTTTAACCAATGTTTCAGTAACTATATCTCATGAATATTATTCACATGAATACTTCAAATGTATTTGCAATGGTTCATATAGTTATGTACACATTAAATCAATGTTTCGACATAACCCCATTCATATTTCGTGTAATATTTTGCAGTTATATATCAGTCTTATATTTAGATCTCATGGAGATTTATGCAACCTCTTGTTCTTATTAATTTAAACATAACCTGAGTTTTTCTATTTACCAATAAATATAAATATTATAACATATTATTTTAATCATGTTTATACCATAACATCATTCCTAATGTTAGGAATACATATTGTAATGAAACAAAATCTGATTTTATAAAAGCATATGATAATCAAATAATCATGCAACCCAACATTCATATCTCATGAATAATCATGCAACTCTATATTCATATCTTTATGAAAAATCACGCAGCCCAACATTCATATATCATGAATCAATCATGCGGCTCTATATTCATATATTTATGAACAATCATGCATCCCAACATTCATATCTCATGAATCAATCATGCATGCTTTATATTTATATCTTTATGAAACAATCTTGCAGCACTATATTCATATCTTATGAAACAATCATGCATGCTCTATATTCATATCTTATGAAACATTCTTGCAGCTCTATATTGATATCTTATGAAACAATCATGCATGCCTTCTATCCATATCTTATGAATTTTGTTATTTTTCAATAAAGAAAATATAATCAACATATATGCTCACGATTCCTAATCCCAAGAATATGAATCTCTGTATGACTATAATGAAAACATTCAAAAGCATATAAATTTAAATAACATAATAAAAAATGCAAGTACTTATATTTTATTGTTTTGTGTGCTCCCTCTTAATATTTTCTTCCTTGCGGAGGTTACTAGAGTCCCTCGGTCTTGATATATTTTCAAATTTCAGTGCATACAGGAGGTAGTGATTCTCTGCATGGGGAAACTAGATCCCATGCAACCTAGAGTGACTTATATTCTTCTAGAAAACATATTCCAATGATCATGCTCTTCTTTGCATGAGTTCTCAACCCTATGAGGATCTCATTATACATAATATCCATTGAATAAGGATAATATACAATCCATAAATCCCTCTGTTGTTCAATCAATTAGTCTAGTTTTGGAAAAACGACCATAACATGAATTCTAAAAGTTTCACCTTACAAGACCTAATTGTGTCTCTCAAACAATTGCAAATTTTTGAAATCCTCTTTAGCATAAGCTGAATCAGACCACTTTGGAAGTGGGTTTTCAACGGTTTTGTCTAGTTCCTGATGGATTGATCAGAAATGCTCCACAACATTTGTCTCTTGAAAAGTGGCGGGAATGGCACATTTTGACTTGCTCTTTAACTTGCCCTACATTGGATAAAGGTTCCTCACTCACTAAGGTCACGTAGGCATCTAAGTCATGCTCCTCAAGAATTCTTAAGACCCTCTCCTTCCATGTGTTGAAGCTGGAAGTACCTTCAAGTCGGTCTTCCAGTTGGACGAAGATCGATTCCATGGCTCTAAGATTTTACTCAACTCCTCAAGATCACGTAGGATTTAGTTTGCGAGAGAAAAACTAAGCTCCTTCATGCCCTACGCTATGATATCATGTTAATGTTTTGAGCAGTAATGGATATTCTTGAACTTTAAAACTTTTATCAATGACGTGCTGAGAACCTGTAACAATTAACAATTCAATCACACACAATAAATCATCCACAACAAAAGATGTACCCTGGGGAAAATAATCATAACAGAGAGGATGGAAAACCCCAGCAATTCTTTAGAGTATAATATATAAATTGCAGAGAATTACTTTTACAACATAAGAAGATTGTCCGATAAGAGAGAATACGAAGCAATAGAGAAGAGAGATCCACTGTTACAACTGTCATGAACTTGGCATATGCCTAGCATATTAATAACAAGCCATAATGATTTCCATGCAAACCCCGATGATGGTTGCATGAGAATTATATACACGTGCATTACAATTTTGAATTGCCTTTTTGGAATAATAAATCCATTCATTGAATATTCATCATGCACAACTAATGTGCCATACCTTCAATCATGGATATTAACTGATAGTTAACTGATACTGGAGTGAGCTCAATCTCTAACTGAATACTGATCACTTAGCTAACATGCTAACATAAGTGTCATAGTACAATATATCAAGTGTCGCATGCAACCCACTTTCTTAACTCTAGTGTCATCCTTTTATTAACGTAAGTGTCTTTTGTTGGTCTAAATAAAGTGTAAACACTTTAGTTAACTATTCAATCTTTCTTTAATCATGTAGTTAATCATTATTAACCGAATCTTGTTGATTGATGAACACTCTGCTCTTCTTTGCTTAACTGAATGTTGATAATTAATAGTTCAACTGATGCTTTAACTAAAACACTGATTGAGGCATTCATATTTAATTGAAGCTTTATAACTTGAGTTCATTTCAAATTTTATTTCTCTCATAATCTCTTTATTGCTCATTTCTTTATCTTACTGCATGGTCTATGTTTAATCAATTACCATATCATATTATACTTACAAGAATTGTCACACATACTGATGATCATATATATTACCCTAGACCATATAGTCATATGCTAAAGTAATTCACTCTAGAGGTGATCGGTCTCTAGATGAGACTTAATAGCTTTATCCATCTCGAATGACCATGGTTAATAATACATCACATAGTATAACCACTCTAGAAAATAAAGTATGCCACCTCAAAAAATGAGGATATTTGTAGGACTTTATATTACCCAAACCCAGTCTTAATATTACTCACAATACTCAACTTGATATCACTCACAAGCTTATCTACATATCTTGGAGGTCAATCTCATAGGTTACCATCTATGAGAATACTTGACGTGATATTACTCACAAGTCCGACTTGATATTACACACAAGTTTGCAGTCTTGATATTACTCACAAGACTTGAGTACTAGCATCCCACCTAAATACATGAGGATATTGGTAGGATTTGATATTGCTCACAAGTCTATTGTCTTAATATTACACACAAGACCAGAGAATGACTCTTGTTGTTATACTCTCAACAAAAGTAAATGGATGTAGTACCTTAAACGAATAGTATCAGTCACAGTAGGAAGTCTATGAAATATAAAACAATAAATTAGGAACTAGAAATGGTAAATATATGTATATACATATAGATACATTTAATCCTTAAAATCAACAATGCCAGTTCAACAAAATATATTAAGACTATACAAAACCAAGGCTGTGATATGGGTCTCCTGAAAGAGATGCGCTCATGTTGTATTCCTTTTAAACATATCAACTAAAGAAATTGATCATGCGATACCAAGATGCCTTGTAAAACATGGCTTCAAATACCTTGCAGAGGAAATCCTTCAAAATCCTATCAACACTATGGAAATAGGACATACCAAGACAAAGGAACTGAATGCATAACCCTTTCTTTCTTCATTTTAAAACAAGCAGACTGTGAATAGGAGGCGATCTTACCCTTTCCATAACCTGTGAAAGCATTACCATGTGTAAAAAACAAAGGAGAAACTTAATAAAAACAAGATATACTTGAGAGTTCTAGAAAAAATACAAACCAACTCCGTGATATAGAAGAATATTGCCTGGAAACTGGTAGCAGGTGAGTGACTCTCTAGAAGCCCTTATCTTTGTTTAAAAACTCGAAAACGGTAACAATGGAGTATCCTTGGGGCAAGTTTAACCGAACTCTCCCAAGAGGGTTAGATTCATGCACTCTGAGAAGTATAGTGCCAAATTGATCAACCAATATTTCTCCTAGCTCAGAGATACATAGCTCCATTTCAAAACAATGAGGTATAGATGGAAAGGCTCTCAAGTAAAGTCTTACCCTACGAAAATTTCAAAAACAATTATTGCAAACTAGCGTTTCATTACAACTTGGTATGAACTATGTCTTGCACATACTAGCTGGAGTCTAACAAGACTTGCAATGTACACATCCGTCCAAGGTTAGGTGTATTCATAGTAGGAAATAAATCTTATTTAGTTATTTTTTAGGACCCCGTTAATCAAACTTTGGAAAAAATTTGATAAGTCACAAATGTTGCTCACATAGAGTCTTGTATCCTTCCTCATGAAACTTTCAATGCAGAATATTAAATTACATCAAGTAAATGATGGTTTAAGTGGGACCAACCACACACCTTTCTAGATATGTATATAAGAAGAAGGTAGACCTTAGTATCTCAACCAAGTAATCTTGACCCTATTAAGGACCATCCTAGCAAAAACATCAAAGAAAGAAGTTTCTAGAAGATACTCGGTACCATTATAATGTTTCGCTACATATCATAATTCATATAAAAATAAAGTATCATAAGTTATTCAGAAAACAAAGGATGAACCTATAGTGTATACTAGGTTATTACTAGCAGTGTAGGTTTGTACATATTTAGTCAAGAAATCCTAATGATGACTATGGCCGCAGTTTCTGAGGCATATGAGTAGTAAATCTTGGTTATATGTGGGAAAATTTAGGTCCTTATTTAGTTAAATGACTTAACTAAATATTTAGGAAACTAGGGTGATAGATTATATCATTGGTTAAATTAAGTTTATTCTAGATGGTCACAAAACAGTTATAAATGTTGATTTGGACTTGGAATTGTAACATAATATTTGTTAGTACGATATATATATATATATATAAAGAGGCAAATTGGTGTGCGTTACAATTATAGCTCTAAACTTTGTTAGGCACATAATAGAGAATTTTAATAACTATATGCACTTGATTTTCAATAAAAATAAAATTGATCTTTTTTAAGAGATTTAAATAATTAATTAAATATATTATTAAATAAGGACAATATTGAAGACCTCTATCATAATTTTACCATAAGCCTCTCTACTTACATTAACAAGTTCTCTATCTAGGTGTCGTGTAAAAAGTAAAATAGAATGACCAACCCTTGGTATAATAAAGAGTGCAACCATGCTAGAAAAACCATTAAGGATGCCTCTAATGAGTATTTAAAATCTAATAAGATATATAGGCACAAATACCTAGTTAAAAGGAAAAAAAGTACTATATAAAGAGAAATCGAAATCTAAGCCTTTTAAGCTTTCTAAGATAGATCCTAAGAAATTATAGAGGAAAATTCTACGTCATAAAATTAAAGTGAACAATATGGTTCCCTTGAGGGATTGCAATTCCTACCATAAAAATATTTATGAATACCTTAATGTCATGGATAACATGTAGACCCTTTCTACAATGAAGAAGTTTTTTCCTTAGAAGACACAAATTTTGAGGTTAAAAAACTTGCAAAATGGAAAGCTAAAAACATCGAAGGATACCAATCATAAATCTTAAAAATTGGTGGGATAACCCTCATCCCTGACATCCACATGACTTTCAATTTAGTAGTCAAGCATGGTTTCCATGAATTGATACAAAGCCTCATTGGTTTCCAATCTACAAAAATATATCTCTAATTATAGGACCATTATGATTAGACCTCTTTTAACTAAGTTCTATGGAATTATTATGGAAAATAAATCAACATACGACTACAAATACAAAAAAAAAGGTGAGAGGCCAGGTAGGATTTAGGATTTATCATTCAACTATGGAACACCTTATTATGCTTAGGAACATTGTTGAGGAGTCTCATAAATATTAAAACAATATTGTTTTGTTGTTTTGTTGACTTTAGAAAATCATTTGACATACTGCCTAGAACTAACCTTTGGAATATAATAGAAGAGCTAAAATTTCATTTTGAGTTGATATCTATTGTGATAAGTTTATATAAGAATGTTATTGTCAAGTTTAGGAAATCTAAGGGTTAGTCAAAAGAAATCAATTGTCATATAGTAGTAAAGAAAGGTCGACTGCTATTCCCCACCCTTACTATATATATGTATGTATGTATGTATGTATGTATGTATACACACACACACACACACACACACACACACACACACATTCTTCTCTACATGATTGATATTTTTCTTATGGAAAGGAGTCCTTGTGATCTCGACAAGTAACTAGAAATTATCAAGTAATTTTTCTCTAGAATACGTATGATTGTTAACTGACATTGACTTAACAAATGTTATGATAATAAAATCCAAAAATATAATTTATTCTAATTTCATGTATGACAACAACAACTTGGAGGGAATGAATTCATACAAATATCTCAGAATCGGTCTTCATCACAAGCTTAATTGGAGCTATAGTATTGAAAATGATTAATAGAGGGTGAAAAGCTTATAGTGGACTTTAAAACAATTGTAAACCAATAGAACTTTGATTTTGTGACAAGAAGAAACTAGCAGAATGAAGAAACCATAATCTAGAAGATCAAAAAAATCTCTTTGTTTCAATTAGCATAAAGAAGAAATTCAACATTGTCAAAATAAAAAACAATCTCTCACGAGTTCCATAGTGTAATAGGGAACTGGACAAATCCTAAAACGTCACAGTCTAATCAATTTGTCATCTGTGTGACACTAAGATGATTGAAGATCAGAAAATCAATTTCTCTTAGAATGTCTTGCACACACCCATATTAGATAGCAATTTCAAGCATTTGTTACAATATTGATCACCTTCCTAATATTTTAACTTATCACAACTATGGTGATATATGAATGCTTCTCTTAAAACTTTCCCAAAACAAAAACAAAATTTAAAAAATTCAAGTAATTCCAAACATTTTCAAAAGTTTGATCAACCAAAATTTATTTCAATAGACATTAATAACCATTATCATCATATATTATTATTAACTTATTCAAAATATACTATTTAATATTGGTTTTGTGATCTATATATAGTTTTACTCATTCCATTCCCTTAAATTATTTATACTAGCATTTGCACCAAGAGGTGCAAAGGAACGCCCAGAGGATAAACATATGGAAAGTGAAAAGTAAGGTTAAGATAATAAGATTTTTTTTATATTAATACTAAGGAAAATATATTTCATGCAAACAATAGTACATTGCAAAATAGGAAAACACATTTACTAATAAGAATAAAGAAGGCTAAAAAAGTCAACATATAACAAATCTATATAGAAAAAATAAGATATTATAGCTTTTCATAAGATAGGTATTAGAATTGATTTTGGAAGAATTTCAAGCTAGATTTAAGAGTTTAGATACATTAATGTTATATCATTGTCTTGTGAAAGGGAAACAATCCTTTTCATTTTACAAATTCCCAAGTTTTCTTTGAATATTCTATTGAGAAAAAATGTTGCATTTGACATGTATAGTGTTCTGCATAGTCGATTGGAGAAACTGCAAAAAAAACACATAATAATCAAATAAAACAATTTTGAAAAAATACATTTCAAATGCAAGTTGAAACTGATAATGCATATGAAGTATGGAAATGTTTATTGATGTCCATGTTAATTTTTTATGCAAGTTCAATGGAAGATAGGAAAATCAATTCTTTTGTTGTGCACGTAAAAGAATTCCAGCAACACCTGCATGTTTTCTTTGTGATCAAACAATGTAGAGGATAAATGTTGGTTCAAAACTTGAACTCTACCACAAATGGAAGATGGAATAATACTTTGAAGATATGATGGGGTAACCTATGCAGAAATACGTTGAACGTATGATCATGATAAAAAATTCAAATTTAAAAATTGAATTCACCTTTTCTATTCAGAAATATATTGACAAAATTAATGCAAAAAACTTAAAAAAACGTTACCTGTAGCTGAAAATTGTTTGGAAATATACGAGAAGAGGTAATGCATGGTGTTAGGAAACAATTGAAACAAGAGAACAAATGAATATAAGCCATTGTAGTGCACCAATGACTATGAACATCATAACCAACCCTTAAACCTATCAAATAATATAACCAAAACTTTATGTTTGCATAAAAATTTTTTGAGAAAATAAAATGGTACATAAAAAGAGTAAACCAAAAATCTAGCATGGGGAATCATTATACTTGAATGGTTTATTTGTAACAGGGTAATACACAATATACATGTGCTTTATGTCCTTCAAAATTATACAACCTTGAACCACTAACAACATCACATACATGTTGTACAATCAATTATATCAACTTTGAAATGTTGAAGCTCAGCAACGTTGTCAAAATATAGACTTACATATGCTAAAAGTTTATAGTTTTTTCATCAGTATAGGTAATAATACATTTGATAAAGAAATATCATTCTCCAAAGTGGCATCATATTAAAATAAGAAGTGAGAAATGGTGATTTCGCTAAAGAAAAAACCACAATTTAATGTAATATATGGAGACAACAACAAATATTTTATGCAACACATGTTTGATTTGTATTGGTAACTAAGGTCAGGATTGTTACAAGAGCCAAATGAGAGGGGCCAAAACCTCATCAAGAAATATGAAAAAATCCATTTGCAGCTGAACACACCACATGAGCACCAAGTAGTGGGAAGCTTTCCCCTGGTGGGATTATTGACAACTTTTAGTGCTTGGAAACCAAGAAACAACCCAACTAAATATTTTGATCCTTACACTATGAATTTAGCGAACTTAATTTTGTGTACTAATAGGTTCAAGAGATCCCATGATCCAACGACCATTTGGTAAAAATCCCATATTACCCGTATCTCCGTATCTTTAAAAATATATTTTCCAATAAAAAAAATCTATCTGTCAGTTTTCCAATGTTTGTAATGTTTCATGAATGCTCATTTACCACTTTCAGCTTCTTAAAGTATTCATGAAGGATGTGGCCATCAACATTGTTTTTTCTATGAAAGCATCGGAGACGACACCACTATGGTATTATCATGTCTAGAAGTAGTTCACTGGATGAAAGAAGCTAGAAAGGAAAAATCTTAGCAATTGAGAAAGAAGTAAGGGCCCATGTATGGGATGACACAATGAATTTTACAGGTAACATCACAATTTATTTCTATTCATTTGGTTCATTCTTCATCAAAATATCCTTAATGAGTGATGGTATTTAAGTGGTCCATTTTCAAAATAATTATTGTTTTTTGGAAAAGTTTTTATGAAAGAAAGGTTTCAATTGTTAAGCATCTTTCTTTTCTGTTTATTTTTTTTCCAAAAAAATACATTTTGATTTATTGAAAAGTTTGGAGAGAAAGATATATAACATACTTGTAAAAAGTAGTTCAATATCAACTAGAGAGATTACAATTCAAGTTGATGATCAACTAGAGAAATTACAACTAAAGTTCATATAACGAAAACTTGTTTATGAACATTCATATAACTGAAACTTGTTTTTGAATTTTGAATTTTTTGAACTTAATTATTTTAAATTGATATATTTTCAATATTAGTGAACAACTTGTTCATTGAAATAAATGAAATATGAATAAATGTTTAATTGTTTTAGACAAAATCGGTCACAATAAATTTTCTTGCTACTTGTTTCCTCATTGTTTGGAAGTTAATGTGCCTTCTGGAAAGAAAATCACAAAACCATTGTAGCTGGAACCCAGAGGATTTATGAAAAAAATAGTAGAGATTTTTTTTAGATTTTCTAATGAAGACGACCTAATTTGTCCCTAAATTGTGCATGGAGGAAAATAAGTAACTTGTGTAAAATGGTGAAGAACTGACTCATTTGTTGATTTATGTGCTTAATCAAGCCACTCTGAGCAAACATTTTGATTAAAAAATGACAAAATACCATACGAAAAAACTCTATGAATGCTCATTTAGCATTCTTAAATGTTTTGTAAATCTAACATAATTTTTCAATAAATTAAAAGAGAACATCAGAGACTGAAGATAAAAAGGGAACAAACAACATAAGAAAATGAAGATACGTTTCTAAGCAGTAGTAGTGGAAATGACCTGGAAAACGAGGACTACAATGGTTGTTCCCGTGTCATGGAATAAATAAGGCTAAACACCTTTGTTTGCGATAATTTCATTTCTCCTACAAAAACAAATTTGAAGCCACCTTTAGGAGAAAGTTTGACCACAATATTCACCATGGATTCACAAATGGGAACAGAAGCCCTGTAAAAAAAAGTCACGATCCACCATCAAAATAGTAAATTAATAGCGTGCATGAAACCTGTGAAAAGTTCAACGATCCTCAAAAGCATACAAGATTTGAAACCTGTAGGATGCATATTGAATATACCCTTTAAGCTTCGAATATTAGTGGTTTTTTTTTGCAATTTGACACCTTCCAAACTCTAAATTGCAAGAAAGGAGAAAGAGAAATCAATCACCTAGGTTTTATATTTTTTGTTTTTGCGGTGGTGAGGAAAAAATATTGCAAATAATTGCAAACCTGGGTTATTCCTTGCATTTTTTACAAATTTGATGTTCGCAATTGAATTTAATTATCCAATTAAAAACTATTAAATAAATGGAAATTATACACATCATGAAAGTACCCCCAATTTATTTACAAAAACACTAAAAAAAAATTAGAAATAACTCAAAAGAAGGTAATTGAAGGTATAAATATTATAGTTGTTTGTGAATTTGTCGCTACTAACAAGAAGCTTTTGCAAGCAATGGACCATGATACTCATGATTTTGCATGTTAAATATGTGTAATCTGCAAACACATTCACCATAATATTGTATATCATAAACATTGAACCCAAGTACACGTAGCTAATAATTACTGTTCAAAATGGGTATAAAACCCAAACCATAGAAGAAAATCCAAGAGAACCATGGAGATTTAATAAATGATATAGATGAAAGATTACCATATGGTTCAAGTTCTACCATCATATAGACTATGGAATGGCCTTTTTGTCTTTGGTTAATAGTCTCTTCAATTAATGAAGTTATTACTTTGAAGGGGATAAGCTGTAGGTCTAAGATATAGTCATATTTGGTGCTGCAATAAACACATAAATAATGAGTTGGTTATACAAGTAAAAATAGAATTGAATCTATTTGTTCATTTGTGAAAATATGTAGATAACATGAAATAAAACAGAACATGATAAAATGTATATGTAAGATTTGTACAGAGAATAAAGAAAAAAGGAGTAATGAATGACAGTGTAAAGAGTCACCTAGATGAATTGAAAGGAATCAACTCTTGTATGTTTGGATTTTGAGTGAGACCATTTATGGAAATTCCAAGTTTTATTGTGGATGCAAAATGCAAGGTCTATTAAATGATGACATAAGAAAAGCATGAAAAGGTTAATGAGATTAGCAGTTTTAACGTATGTTCCTTGCCATGCTTTGCGTGTCACTTGTAACAAGTATCCAAGATAATACTTTCATTCCACCCCTTGGACATAAACTTAAATGTGTAGCAATGACTCTATGATGAACTTTATACTTTTGGGAAATGGCCATAAGACCAAACAAGCATGGCTTTGAAGCATGATTGAGAACATTTAGACTTTTGTTTTTAAACAATCAGTTTTTTTTTTTACAAA
>LPNX010546020.1:17500-151247 GCA_001517045.1 Pseudotsuga menziesii | reverse complement strand
GGGGAAAGGGGGGGGGGGGGGGGGGGGGGGGGGGGGGGGGGTTGGAGGGGTGTTAGTTGTGTCAATAAAGACATGACAGAAAAATACTTTGGCTCACATTAAGGGTAAAAAATGAACGATTGAAAATCACAAGAGGGAGATTTTGGAGCATGTGGCAAGTCTCTTGTGCGTTGATGTCTCATTCTGCAACTATTTGTGCAAGTAATCACTTGATTGGTTGAAGAAAAGGGTTGTAACTTGGTGATGCATGTGTAAGTTGAGAGAGAATAGCATGGTATATTTTTTATTTTGGCTCTACTTTCGATGCATAATTTGAAATGTATTTGAGGACATCATGCCTAGAAAGAACAGGTTGGCAATCAACATTTTCCCTCCATATTGAAAACATGGTTGGGTTGTGAATATTTAGAAGGGAATCATTTCTTAAAGGATTGTATGTTTTACGTCCATTTGCATCAATGAAAAAGGAAGAAGTAGCTTGCAGGTCAAAGGGGAAACCATAACAACATTTAACATATGTTCCCTTTTTACGAAGGCAAGTTGGTTATGAACATTTGGTGTGTCTTTGAACACAATTTACAAGTTCTTCATGGTAAACCAAGTAGTTTGATGCAAGTATGGATGGTGATCCAACATTGCATGGATTATTCATAGAAGACTGATGTAACCCAAAAGTGGACAAGTGATCGGTACGAGGATTACAGGCTATAACATATGTGTCAAAATAATGTTTTGTTGCTTCAACTACAAGAACATATTCCTAGTCCAATGTGTCCATATTTGGTGCATAATTTAACCAAATAAAACCATGAATGTGTGTGGACCCCTATGTTTCCATTCATACCTAAATGGGAGAAAAAGGAATACATTAGAAAGAAATATTTTAAAGTGACAAACATGAAGAGAAGGATAAGAAGGAAGATATAGTCAAAGACCTGCACCAATAATCGATTATATGAATCCCTTTTTAAGCACCTATTCAAGGAATATTTTGAATCTATCGTGCATGTATTATGATGTAGTATGTGGATTAGATATGATGTTGTGAATCCTCCATTGATGGTGTTGATTTGAACTTCTAGGGCATTGGGTAGGCATCATATCATGCAAATCCAACCATTTTGTGTTAGCTGCACTAAGGTTAAAGAAGAACGTTGGTGTACCTTGTTGATTGATCATATTTTTGAGTTCAACTCTACTTTTGTTCCAATACAAACGTGTTCAAAACAATGTAGACCCAAATTGTGAAACTCTGTTAGTGATTTTTTCATCATGGAGATGTTTAAATTGGTTAACAAGCTCAAGTATTATGGGAGGGAGTGTATCTTCAAGGTTACGCTTGACAAAAACAGAAGCAGTACCATGAATTTGATGTTGCATAATGAGATTGTATATGTAGTAGAGGAAACGAGGATTTTGTACAAATCTATTGTCATGATAGTGAATGAGGTGAAGTGCATATTTGTGCATCTGAACTTGATGAATACATGGTTGTTTAAGCATTGCAACACCCATGGGAAACAAAATTGGAAAGGTCGTTGAAAGTAGGCCTTATGTGTTGCACTCATTGATAGGGGAGATTCATATAGGGGGAAATCAATGGAAGGTGGTAGTGGGATCTCTGGTATGCGTAATAAGCAACTAATTTTGTCAATCTCAGTTCTAGAATTTCTTTTTGTTGAAATAAAGGAGGATTCTAATTCATAGGGTTCAAGCGAATTTGGTGGTTGCACTGTAGAGGATGAACTTTGTTGATGAGATAGTGTATCATGGCTATTGACATGGAGAATAAAAGGTGAAATTTCTATTGAAACAAGAGGAAAAGAATCTAATGTAATCGAGTTAACTCGAACATCCTTGTAATACGAATCGTTAAGCATTTTGTATTCAAGAGCAACAAGAACATGTGTTTGACTAACAAAGAGTTCATATGGCTTGTTTGTAGGGTTGCATTTGCGAACTTACAAGGATGTCAAGGTATGATATTAAATCGGGAAGGGATGTGGAATTATTAGAAATGTCTTGGGGTAAGCAAATAGTATGGCCATAATATTTATATTGACCATAATGAGCAATATAAATATTAGCATGACAAATGAGCATTTCTTCAACTTGTGTAAGTACTGGAAGGATAGGTGGTTGTATGCCCGGGTCCATATTATTTTCCAATGAAAATCGACGGCCTTTTATTTCTAGAATACAATGAGAACATGCATATGCACCATGGATTTTTTCATTGCAATGCCAGGGTAAGATTCATTGCAAATTGACCATACATTCATGTGAGATAGCTGGTCCATTTTTTTTCGATAGCATTGATGTGCAACATTAAGGGGGGAGTTGGATGGATTTTGCATGGGGGATGGAAAGGATGGCGTGGTGGGAGTTTGGCCAAAAGAAAATGAAGAAGAGATATCCACAGCTTGATGAGAAGTTCTATAAAGAAGGCATCGTTTCTTGTCATTTTTATTTTTGTTATGTGCATATACAATTCTTATTCGTGCATTGGCTTGTTCATTGTTATGGTTGGTCATAATTCCTACAAGAAAAGTGTAAACTTGTTAAATAATTAGAAGGTGTCATTGGTGGAAGGGACACATTATATATGTATTAATTGGAAAGTATATGGATATAAAACACAAGAATTAAATGAAATGTAAAGTAATTGCATATTGGGAACCAACCATGTAGGTTAAAAGTAACATTTAAGGGGAAAATATAATTTTCAACCTCTATCTTGATAAGTGTAAGAAATCAAAAATATAAAAGAAAAAAGTTTCGTATGACAAATCATATATGCAAAAAAAAGAGTAAATGTAATAACTATTTTGTACAGAAGTGTGATAAGTTATTATAAGAAATGAGAGAACTTATTTTATGAATAAACATAATAGTAAATTAGTATTGTATTCAAAAGTGACCATATAGGTTGCATCGACCATTTAAGTTCAAAATGTTAAGTGATAGTTTGTAAAATGGAAGTATGAGAAAGCAAGTTAGAACTTCTGAAAGGGAAAACTATTGATGGAGTAAAAAATCAACCCTTATATGTTGAAGCATGAAATAAGAAAAACTTTGAGAATTGAGTCAATTCATTACAGACGATAATGAATGCTTGAGTATCGATGGGAAAGTATTTTTGTAATTGGATGTCTTACAAGGAAAGAAACAAAGGTTTTATGAAAGAAGAGAACCAAGTGAATTTTCCAATGAAATGTATTCAAGCATCAAAATTACAACCTTTAGGTGTGCATTTCCGCACAAGGTCTATGTTCTAACTGAAAGAGTGAAAAGGAATTGTTTCTTGCAGATATTTTGGGCTATTTCAACAAGTAATGTTGCTTCAGTTGAGAGGAGGCATAGTTATTTCACATAAACTCCCATGAGTTGGTTTGCAGCATCATCAAATGCTACGACACCAAAAAAGTGTCTAGTCACATCCTCCAAGTCAATCTTTAGTATGTATCGGTAGTCACAGTCAAGAAACTCCCCATCACATTTACCACAATGCCAAATGTTTCCAACTCTGTGGGAATTTTTTTGCATGCATTGTATGCCATAAAAAAATAGAGGACATGCAAGGAAATGAAAGTCATCCACGTTAACATTTGTGATGGTTGCAACAACATAATACCAAAATTCCTTTTCAGAGGGCTTGAGAGTTTGTATCTCATTGATGGTAATGTGTTTGCATAGAGCAGAATGAGAGGCATTGAATTTTCAACTCAAAGATGGTGAGGCTAAACAGATTCCATTGTCATGAAACGATGTTTGGAGAAGGACAATTTCATCAATATTTTGGTTTATAAAAAGAGTTGTGTTTGAGATAATTCCAACATTTTTCCCATTAAATTTTGTAACACGACCTGCTTTGATTGCTAAATATGGAAGATTATCTAAACCTTGAAGGTTAGCAAGTTGGGATCATTAAATTTGGCAGTGCTCTCCCCAAAGTGTTATGTCAATGTTGTAGCCTGACATGTCATGGAGTCCAACTGCACGTTGTATAGTCTCTAAACCATCCCTTTTTCGTATAGTTGATGCAAGTGAAAAAAAAACTACAAGTCCAAGAATGTCAACCATGGAATTGACATGTATAGTTTGGATGTCGTGAATAGTTTTAAAGAGAAAGCAATGTAAAGGTATTAAAGGGTATTCCTCTAAGCATGGTTGAATGGTTGAGGAGGAACCTAGGAAAAACTCATGATGGATTTTCAAATGGTTTTATGTTGTATTGGATACTTTGACTGTGCCATTTGATATTATGTATACCACTCCTATTTTTATTTGGTTGTACAAAGAAAGTGTCAATTCATTGAACGTGGAGATATGTATTTCATCGTGTGAAGCATTAACAAGGTCAAAACCAAACACTTTGCTAGTACCTCGCTGATTTCTATATTCATGAATGTTTTTATTAGCAATGACTCAACCTTGAATGCTCCAAACTTTGTTAGAAGAGGTAAGTGATGTGAATGGGATAGTCGATGCGATTAAGGAAGGGTTTTCATTTATTGAGTTAGAGTTTGTGAGTTAAGGGGTGCAAGGTTGAAGCGAGATGGTTGTTGGAAGAGAGGAACTACTATGCAAGGGAGATTCTAAAGCTAAGTGTTAAGATGAAGGCTCTCCAATAATCAGTGCATCCACTGTGATAACCTCAAGCACAAGAAATGTGATAGTCCTGGTAAGAAGAAGTATGTTAGAGAGGAATGGGAAAAAACATTTGATGCATCAAGGGTGCAAATTCCATTAAGTGGGGAAAAAATATCAAGGAAATGAAACATATGTTACATTATGTACAGCATTGCATGTACATTGGGTGATTTTGATTATAGTTCCTTCTTTTAGTTTCCCATATTCTACAAGACTATGATATATAATTGGAAGCAATGAATCATGCTTGTGAAGGCCATACAAGATAGAAATTCGAAACAGAACGGTTGATGAGTTGAGTGAGTTCACTTGGTTTAACATGAAAATTTACAACACCATGGAGCAAGAGTGAAACAATATCTTCAATTAGCATAGTCTCCATAGGTGATGGTTTTTTTTTCCTGAGGAATCAAATAGGGCATGAAAAAATAAAAAAACAAAGTAAAATTGCAAATGATATATACATTGATATCTATAATACATAGACATAATAACTTATTGCATGAAAGGTATGGAAAAGAAGAGAAGGATAGTTGTAAGAGATTAGATAGCTTATATATGAGAAAGCTTAAGATTGTTAACTTTTCTTTAGAATAGTTTAATCATTTGTATATTTCAAGCATGATTATATTCAGGATGGCTATATGGTAATGATTTATTTGTTGCTAATGTGGAATGTGACACAAATTCTTATAAAAATTAGTGTTGGTGTACTTAAACTGGGTGGCTATATTTGTAGCCAGGCAACAAAAAAGGAGGAAAAGGTTTAATGTTAGGGATTTTGCATTTTTTTACACAGATTCGTTTATAGTATTAAGTGTGTTTCCATGTGGTTTGTGTTCATGCATAGGGTTTTTTGGGGTCTCTCAGATAGCTTGTTTATACACAGCCATTGAGTTGATCAAGAACACATTGTCAATGTCCCTTCATCAACATCAGTGCTTTCCCTGCATGCTCCATCAATGCATCGTTGTTCCATCAATGTAACAACATTGAGAATTTTGTTCAAACATGGGCCTTGTTCTTAATTGCGGCTTATCTTATGAGAAATTCAAACATTTTGTTAGATAAATTGCTCTAAGAGATTTGTTGCAACATCTTTGCTTTGATATTTGCATTTCCTTTCTATAGGAGAGAGTAGAGAAAGAAAATGCATTTATAGAAAGCGTGTTAAATTACTAATGGCACTCACGTAAATAATTTACACTATTATGTTGCATTAAAAGGAAAGACAACAAAGAGATGTTTATATATAGTATAGATATGAAAATAGACAATGGTCACTGGGTTTGAAATCCATAAATAGAAAGGAAAGTTTATACATAGCAAGAAACAACTACAAGTCATATGTGCAAATATAAATTTGCATTGTGATGCAAAATGTAGTTTATGGAAAGAGTACTTTTTAAATCCTTGTATTTGTTTTTTTTCCAAATGATCCATCCATCAAAGGTATGGTCAACAAAATGAAAACTCTTGTTCTACAAACTTTTTTTCTAGTTGTGGCTTTGAAACCTAAGGATCATTGTCTATTTTGAGATCTATAATACATAAACATTGTAACCCATTTGCTGGAAGGTATGCAAGGGAAAACAAGGTTTGATGTAATAGCTTAGATAGCTTGCATATGAGAAGAACATGTGTTTGGTACATCTCCATATGAATAGTTAAACGATGTATATATGTTCAAGCATGATTTGTTTTTTTTTACGAAGGTTTCATGACGAGGGATTTTTATCCAAGTGCACTGGGTTTATGCTCATGGTTTGGAGGGACATTATCGTCACTTGTTTGTTAATTTTCATTCAAGTTGATGAAGAACAAGCCACCGATGTAGGCTTCATCGATATCAATGCTCTCCGTGAAGGCTTCATCAATGCATTGTTTTTGCATGAGTGTAAGAAGGATGGTTGTTTTGTTTAGAAATGGGCCTATTTATTAATTGTGGCTGATCTTATGAGGATTTGGAAGATATTGTCAAAATTTTCAGTTTACTAGGTTTTCTTTTGCATCACCTCTACTTTGCAACATTTATATAAAGGCTCGGGTAACCAATAGTTGCTACTTATTTGGATTTGGTTTGTTTGTATTTCTTTAGCTGGTCTCCATTTACAGAAAAGGTTTTGAAAAAGAGGTTTTGCCACTTGATCACATTCGCATGTATCATCCACCATGCTTAATTGTTTTTGGCATTCCTTGTGCTAGAAATAAATTTGCTTGCTATTTCTATATCTTTGAATTGAGTTTTTTTTCAATGGAAATTTTACTAAGGTGGAATGTGACATAAACCCTTACACAAATTATTGTCGATTGTACTTAATTGGAGATGCTATATTTGGAGTTCTATAACAAGAGAAGAACGAAAATGTTTCACCCAAACGTTTGTCAAAGGTATCATGTACAAAGGTTTCCAGTATTGAACTTGTTTCCAAGTGGATTGTGTCTACGATTAGGGTTTGTGGGGTCTCTAAAGTAGCCTATTTGTTCATAGCCATTTGAGTTGATGAAGAACACATTGTCAATGTCCCTTTAGCAAATTCAATGGTTTCCCTGCAGGCTCCATCAATGCATTGTTGTTCCATCAATGTAAGAAGTTTGGTCATTTTGTTCAGATATGGGCCTTTTTCTTAAATGTGCATTAACTTATGAGGATTTCAAAGTTTTTGTTAGGCAATTTGGTTCAATGGGTTTGTTGCAACATCTTTGCTTTGATAATTTATTTTTACTTCTATATGGGGGAATAGAGAAAGGAAATGCATATATGTAAAGCATGTTAAATTACAAATGGTGTGCACCTAATGAATGTACACTATTTAATTCCATTAAAAGGAAAATTAACAAAGAGATGTCTATACATAGTATAGATACGAAGATACACAATTGTCATTGACTTTGAAATCCACAAATAGAAAGGAAAGTTTATACATAGCAAGAATATCTATAGATGATATGTGTAAATATAAATTCACATTGTGATGCAAAATATAGTTCTAAAAAAATTACTTTATAATGCATTGGAATTTTTTTTTCCAAATGACCCATCCATAAAAGGTATGGTAAACAAAATGAAAACTTTTTTCTACAAACTTTGTTTTCTAGTTGTGCCTTTGAAACCCAAGGATCATTGTCTATTCCAAGATCGTGTTAAACAATGGAGACGGTAGTCTCTAGATTGCTCGTTGCTCCATCTAATCGCGTCTGACACGCGTCCTAGTGATTAGTGAATGGCGGTTGGATAGTTGTCTCACATGTTTGGACAATTGTTTTGTTAACTCCGGTAAATGCATTGGTTTATTGCCATCGTTTGGTGCCATTGTATTTTTTCCAAATGACCCATTCATAAACGGTATGGTCAACAAAATGTAAACTTTTGGTCTACACACTTTCTTTTCTAGTTGTGCCTTTGAAATCCAAGGATCATTATCTATTTTGAGATCTATAATACATAGACATAGTAACCCATTGCCTAAAATATATGGCATGGAAAAGAAGGATTGTTGTAACATATTAGATAGCTTACATATGAGAAAACCTAAGATTGTTATGTTTTCATCAAAATAGTGAAATGCTTTGTTTATGTTTAGGTGTCCCTGTATTTAAGATCCTATATGGTAATGATTTTTTTGTTGCTAAGGTGGATTTGTGACATAAATCCTTACATGGGATATTGTCGATTGTAGTTAAATAGAGTGGTTATATTTGGAGTTATGTAATGAGAGAAAAAGGTGAAGGTTTCACCTCAAGCCCTTTTTCAAAGGTTTCATGCAGAGGGATTTCAAGTATTCATCTTGTTTCCAAGTGGTTTGTTTTATAGTTAGGGTTTGTGGGTAAACAATGGAGGTGGTAGTCTCCAGATTCCTTGTTGCTTCATCGAATTGGATGCTGACACTTGTCTTGGTTATTGGAAAATGGATGTTGGACATATGTATCGCATGTTTAGACAGTTGTATTGTTAACTCGAGTAAATAAGCAGGCTTACAACAAATACGCTTGATGCTTGAGGGTCTGTCCTTGCATGTGCTTGACAAATTGGATAGGTGGGTCGCATGGTGTAATAGGGGTTGTTATTAAATAGGTTTCATGTTTGACATGGTTTTAACCTTGATGAAGAACACACTACAGATGTCCCTTCATAGACATGAATGGTCTCCCTCAATGCTCCATAAATGTACTGTTGATCTATAAATGCAAGTACGTTGGTTGTTTTGTTCAAACTTGACATTTGTTCTTAATCATGGCTTATCTTATGAGGATTTTTTCAATCTTACGTGCTTAAGTATGAAGCTATATTATAGCAAATCATGAAACTTGGAAATAATAAAACTTAAACATTATTGAAGCAAACAATGATAATGCCAGTAACTATTTTAATTTTGTGAAAGACATATAAGGTGATTTTGAAGGAATGCCTTATTGGGAAATTCTTTAATTGTAAAACATTTATTTTAAAATGCATGTATAATTTTAAATATAGAACTCAAGTGACATATTTCTTTCTCCCCTTTGTTGTGACTTAGGTTTGGAAAGTGACAAATTTGAAATAAATCCCTCTGATTTATGGAGCTTGTGGGGTATTCTCAGTCTGCAATTTTTAGGTTTGAAAGATTGTATTTTTTTAGGATCATTAATTTTTTCTCAGGTTTCATGCATGATGTTTTCCAGGAATATTCCAAGCAGTACAGACATTGCTTGTTCCTCTATCTTATATGGTACAAGTCTAGAAAAAAAAGTCACAGCAACATATCCTCCCCCTAGAGAACTGATCTACTTGAAAGAACAACTCTCTTACGTCAAATATGAAGGCTCTGTGTCTTTGTTTCATTGATCATGATGTGATCTACTATACCTGCAAAGAAAAATCAGAAACAAGAAAATTGATAAGAGTAACAAGATAAATCAATTATCTATATTAGTGATAAAGGAACCTAGTAATAAATTATTGATAGTCACACAAATCAGATATGGGAAAGGGAAACACTTTTGTATTAATCAAATGAAAAGAGAAAGTTGAAACCAAAGCCTTGATGTCAATAGCTTTGTCTCCACAAGGTCTTTGACACACTCACACAAACTCTCCACTACTACAAAATATTTTCTCACAACACTCTCTCAACTTTGCCTCAATACCAGACTTCAATCCAATAGCATAAGGATGCTCTTCCTGGTCTCTCCTCACATGGTCCATGAAGCATTATTTTATACGCCAAGGGAGGCTCAAATGAGTTGAGATATTTTGGGAAGAGGATTGGGAATGATCCCTATGGGTTAGGAGGTCGAGTTCTAGCTGTCCCAAGTAGATAGGATCATCCTCAATGAGAGATTTCACTTGGAATCTTCTCGAAACTTCTTTTTTATTTTATTTTTGGGCTTGATGGCGCTTATGGCAGTGAAGGTATGTGTGTTAGCTCACCTTGTAAGGAAGGAAAGTGCGCCATCGGCACCTGTTGTTAGTAAGAAATGTGTTCCAGCCCTTTCTGGCACTCTGTCATGGGAGAAAGGGTACCTCGACTAAGCTAAGAGTGTGCAAAAAGTGTCCAAAAGATTTCTTGGCCAGGTGCTTTGAGGGATTGGAGCATTAGTGCATATTTTAGGTGCAATAGAATGCCCTCCAAAGTATGAAGCTAGAGGGATGCGATAGGTAAAATACTTTACTAGATGTTGATATGGTATTAGAGGCAAAGAGATATGAGCTTACATTCAACACAAAACCAGTAACCAACTATATGACTCAATCATGGATGCAGACCAATACACTGTAGATCCATTAATGATGACCATATCATGGCTACCAAGAATACACTGTATATCCATGATCAATAAGACTGAAAGTGGAAAAATGGCTACAGAACATACAAAGTGTATCCATGTTATCCAGACTCAATACTGAACATAGCCACCAAACATACAATGTGGATCCATGTCATGAATTCAAATAATACTCCACCGCAACCTAAGGATATGCACATATTCGGGTGAATACCTAAATCAGTCAAGGTCTTCATCCAAATTCCCAATGATATGATTCTAACCATGTGAATAGATGTCTTGATGTTGAGCATGGTAGAAACCACTTGATTACTAGTCGTTGATGTATAATGTTAACAAGTGCGGGGGAGATCACCATTGATGTCAATGATTCCCAAGGTATCTTAGTACATTCTCCCAAATGTGAATAAGGGACTTGAAGTTGAACACTTGGTAGAATATTTCAACCAGAGGTAATTGATGAGAACCTATAGTTGAAAGCGAGGAAACCTGCCATTGAGGTATGAAGGATTCAAGGTATCTGTCTTGGTTTCTAAGTCTAATTGTTGGAAGATTTGTTGAATTCGACAGGAACAGACTCGTTAAAGGAGGGCCATGATTATTCCCCCATCATCGACATGAAACATGGAACAAAAATTGATGTTGAAGTGATGAAACAACCATAGGAATAACTTAGATATGACTGACTTTGAAGGAAGGTAAGGTAAATGAAGAGGTTGATTATATAGGAGACTCCTTTCGAACATTGACCGGAATGACAAATTGCTTAGCAGCATTGACTCGACGATACAGAGATCAGGTGTAATGCAACAACATGATGACACATTCTTTTAATTGATCAAAGGAGTCATATGACTCACAAAAGTGGATCGACTTAGAGACAAGCTGAATACCCAACTGTTTGAAAATGAAATGCAGACAGGTGCCATGTTCAAAAGGGTGGACTATAAGCCACCATAAATACAAATGAAAAGATATTTACTATTTCCCTTAATTTCCCCATTGAGAAGGATGAGTTCCTCTTTTTGTTTGTAGGAGTTCAAAGAGGGTAACAAACACTCGTTGTATCTCACCAAGAGATGAGTCCATTCTCACATGTTTTATGAACCCTAAGAAAGGAAGGGTTCATTCCTAGAAAGGGTCCTTCATCGTTTGATTTTATGAGTCCGATGAAAGTAAACTCATTTGTCATTTCATATTTAGAGAGTCTGAAATGACTAAGAAGACTCCAGAGTGTACTTTTTCATAGATTTAGTCCCTGAGGCCAGAAAAATTATAAAATGATGTCCAGGAGAACTCTTCTAGTTGAGATCAACTAGACTATACCTTTTTCATAAATATAATAGATCCGAAAAAGGGTAAAATATCATCGATTAGATGATGATTCAAATAATTTTACAAGCGTGAAAGCATCAAGTTCGCTTGGTGATCTTTTCGTGTTTAGGGATCCTGAAAAGAGCTTGAAGGTGACTCCATAAGGGGTGTTCTTTTTTCATAATCCAATTTGAACGATTTTGAAAAATAGGACAAGTATACTCGATACCTCTTCACTGAGTTTTTAACGAGCATGTCAAAGGTATAAAAGACATTCGGTACTTTTTCATCTTAGCTCGGAGTGTGAAAAAGACGAAAGAAACTCATAACATAGCCAAAATGTGTCATAAATGTGACCTAAAATCTTCGAAAATAGAGTTAGAACCAATTCATTACGAAACTATAGAAAATATATGGATAAAACCTAAAAAAATGAATATTTTCAGATTTATTATTATTTTTAAATAAAAATAAAAAATTGGTATAAAATAGGTGAATAGTAAATATTTTTTACCATTGTGACTTTTACCATAGTAAAGGAGTGAATTTGGTGCAAACAAGCTAATTTCCAAGTAAATATTTTGGGCGTTATAGACCACCTCTGCTTGAACTGCTTGGATTAGGTAGGAGCTAACCTTCATCCCTTTGTCTTCACAGTGCAATTTTTTTTATTTCAAGTCTGTTTTTTGAGTTTTTGGAGCATTTTCCCAAGGGGACAAAGTGCACCCATGCTAATGCTTTTTTCCCTTTAGAGAGGTGCATCAACGCACCTCTCAAAAGAGGAAAAGGAGCCTTGGGAACTTTGTCAATAGACATAAACAATGTTGATGCTCTATTCTCTTAGAGAAAGTGCACTAGCTGCTTAGTCTCTTGCCATTTTCCCTTCTCTCAGTGGTATTAACCTGATTTTAATAGATGTTTGAATTTTTTTGGTAGGAAAAACCGATCACAAAATGGTCATTTGGAAGGTGAGAAATGACCCAATGACCATGATGGACTTCTGTGAGTGCGGGCTCCTAAAATACTTCAAAATATCAAGAATGAGGGCATATGTGTGTCTACTAGAGCACATGATCCACATGTGGGACCCAGATAAACAACACTTTGTGGTTGGGACCCATACTCTGACGATAGATTTGGAATACATCTATTTCTTGACTAGTTTGTCCCGTAGGGTAAAACCAATAGTATTGACAGGTCCACAAGGTGGTGAGCACTCTGTAGATGGATTGATCAATGATCACTACTCGGTGGGGACCCATTCAGTAGATGGGAAAATTCCCATCAAACACATAGTGGATAGGCCTTTGAGGACCATAGCCTTCACAATTGAGAAGGTTGCGGGAAGTAGATCAACTCACCTAACTACACAAGCCTGTATGTTAAATTCCATAGAGTGTATGGCCCCCACGATCTTCAATTGGAGCGACGGTTTACTGGTTAGTTTGAAAGACCAGTTAAGCAAATAAAGGAGAGGAGAGCTAAAGAAATTCAACTATGGAGAAATAGTGGTATCTTTCTTTTTAGAGAGAGTGCCATTGATGAGACCCCATGTACCATTGAGTAGGTTGGATGCCAAGGACCCTCAGATGAGAAAGTGGGTGGATTCCATTACCCGCCATGGTGGTAGTGGAGGCCCCAAAGTTTCCTACGGACTGATATTTTTTTGTTGGTTGAGAAGCCAAATACTGATGGTAGATGATTATGAATACGCAGCGACCGATTTCAGAAATGACTCTGACCTTCCACTCCCATAGGGAGAGTAGTGGGACGACCGAGGTAAGAAAAATACCACTGCACATGTTTTTTGTTTTTATTTTCATATTACATTTTTGTGATGTAATGCTGAGACAAGAAAAAATTATTTGTGCAGACATAGGTCCTTCTCATCTAGTAGGGGCCTCTCCTATAGATAGGTGAGGAGAAGTCAAATATATGGTAGTCAAGAACAAAAAGGAAGATGAGGAACTCCAAGATATTGATGAGACACTCCAGCACTTGACTGTAGGGATACCTGACATTTCAATTAATGATCTACCCCAACACTACCAATGCCATATTGCAGGAGTCTAAGGCCATTTTGGGAGAATACTCCATCAAGTGGCTCGGGTTGTGATGTGTTATCATGAGCAAAAGGATTAGCCCATAGTGGCTCCCTCATTTTGTACTACATCTACATTGAAAGCTTCGAAGGTTCAGTTTTTTTCCTATGTATATGTATTTGAAACTATCACAGTTCCATATTTCGGATGACTTGAAAGCTTGTCGCTTCATTCTTTTTGTATCTCGGCGTCACTTTTTATATATATATACACTTTTTATTTATATACGTGTGTGCAATTGGTCTATGTGAATAAATATCTACCTATGCATCTATCTGATTCAATTAATGAATTTAATGTTAAAATGAACTTAAATATGAGCAAGATACCAATCTAAGACGAAATTTGCTAAGGAATATGCCACAACATTTAAATGTCTAGGGATATGCTGGTAAGAGACCTGCTCAAAAGACCTTTATAAAATCCTAACCCTTCGAAATGCATGAAGAAGTAGGGGGTTTCAAATGGTGTAGACTCGATTTAACTGATGTACTGCCAACTCTGAATCTAAAAAAACCCTAATATGACTTATATCATTATCTAGGGATTTGATCAACAAACCAATCACTGCATAATATTCTGTGAGGTTGTTTGTTGTGAGGCCCAAACAAAAAAGTTCCTCCAGAACTCACCATATCTCCAATAGGAGAGTACAGTACCCAAGCTATTGATGCAAGATTAAAGGTATAACAATTAGCACCATCCACAAAACTGGTGTAGGTGGTCATATGTTCATTTGAAACATAGGATTACATAAGTAAAGTTGTGAAAAACACATCTTACATTCACACTAAATCCACTCTTTTTCAAAAACACACAACACTCTATAAATGGTATATACAAAAAAACTATGGTAGATGTCCTAGGCATAGTATTTTTTAAGGTAGATCCCACTGTGAGTCTCTCCTAAGGGTATCTCATCATAATCTATTAACTCATATGCCCCTTTCTCTAAAACATGATTGGTGATATAAGGCCCATGGCACATAGATTCTAGCTTTCTAGCTCCCAACTTGTCGCGTTTCTGGTCATAGGTCGAGACCAGGTCACCTTATTTGAAAGAGAGAGGTTGAACGGATCTGTCATTTTGATCTTTCATCCATCGTTTGTGCACCTCATTTTCTAAGGTAGCATCGCGACAAGTCTCATCAAGCTTGTTTAGATACAAGAAATGCTCTTCTTCTAGGGTGGTATTGGGTAACATCTCCACAACAAGTTTCATAGAAGAGATTATGCACTCTATACAAAGAGTGGCCTCCAGTCCATACACCAACTGAAATGGTGTGAAACCGGTGGATGTCTTGATAGTGTTATGGTAGGCCCATAATGCGGAAAAACGTTACAAGTGCCAATTGAACTTGGCTTATCCTACAATCCGTTGAAGAATGGTTTATAAACCTTTATTGATAGCTTCAACTTGGCCATTGGCCTGTAGATAGTAGGATGTATAGTTGTCATGAAGAAACCCTAACTTAGTGCTTAGCTCCTCCATCATTTTATTCTGAAAAATGAGACCCATGATTAGTAACAATGGTCTTAGGGATTCCGAATCTGGCTATGATATGGTTGAATATAAAGATATCAATTGTTTTCCCATCCTCAGCATAAGTAGGCATAGCCTAAGCCCATTTAGTGAAGTAGTCCACATACACAATAATGTAACCATGCCCCTCGGTTGAGGAAGGTCTACAATGCACAAAATCGATGCCCATTTTTGCAAAGGGACCAACTACTATGACAAGATGCAGAGAAGTGGGATGAGTGTGTTTTTTGGATGTAAAAAATTGACAAGGTGGGGATTTCTTGGCAGTCTCTATGAAATATTTAAAGATCGAGGGGAAAAAATACCCAACACATAATATTTTCTAGGCAATATCCATCCCAGAAAGATGACTGCCATAGGCTCTAGAGTGGCAATCAGTCAAAACAATTTCAACCTCTTCATGAGTTAAACAATGTTGTAATATGGTGGCAATGCCATGACGATATAAGGTATCATTAACAATGAGGTAATATTTGACATGGTGGCGGATGAGATGATGCTCATCACGGGTTGTGTTTGGATGAAATCGTTGTGTCTGGAGATAGAGAATTAAATCTCCACGCCAGGGGTCAGACGTACTAATGAGGAACAAGGATTCATCATGCAATGAATCGATGGTCTTTGTTCCCTCAGTAATATGAGGAAGGTCACACATAAGGTCGAAACAGATGAGATATTTCTTGGAACTAAATTTCACAAATTCCAACTCAAACTCCTGGAGAATGACAATCCAGTGAGAGTATTTCCCCCCAAGTAGTTGACGAGTCAAGATGGAATACATGGGGTTAGAATCCACGTATACCGTGGTTGTTCTGAGCAAGATGTAATGACGAAACTTTTGGACCACAATGACTGTGGCCAGATCTAGTTTCTCCACATGCGAGTATCATGTTTCAGAGTCTAAAAGAATCTTACTAAAATAGTAGATTATATGTTCATTATTGTGTTCATATGTCTGGACCAAAACGATACCAATTGTTGATGGGATGCAGCCACATACATGGAATAATCCTTAGTTTAATTGGGTGGTTGCAAAATAGGTGCATGCATGATAGCATGTTTGAGATTATTGAACACATGTTGCACCAAGTCATCCCAAACGAAGAAGGTATCCTTCTTTAGTAATCACATGAAACCGTGGGTTTTCTCAGTGTAATTACAGACGAAACATCGTAAAACATTTCCCTTCCCTTGAAAACTTTGGAGTTCAGTAACACTAGTTGGGTAGGGTAAGGACAAGATAACTTCAATATTCAGAGGGTCTATGTGGATACCATCCTTAGAGACAATGAAACCAAGTAGTCATCCAGTCTCAACACAGAAAAAAACATGTGTGTGGATTTAGCTCGATGTTATAGTGGCGAAATCTGAGAAAGATAGCTCTCAAATGATCAACATGGTGATCTCGTTGCTTCGAATGAGTAGGCATGTCATCGGGATAGGGTTCCACAATGCGTTTTATGTCGTGGAAATCATATGACATGGCACACTGAAAAGTGGTGCCAACGTTCTTCATACCAAAAGGTAGCTTCCTATAGGCGAAGGTCCCCCATGGGCATATAAAAGTCGTTTTGTGTTGATCTGATGGGAGTATCTCAATTTGATTGTAGCCAGAAAAGCCATCCATGAATGATAAGATGAAACTTTCAGCACATCTGTCAATGTTTTGATCGATGTACGGGGTGGGGAAATTGTCTTTTGGATAAGCTTGATTCAAATCCTGAAAATCGATACAAACCCTAATAGTACCTTGTTTTTTGTTGACATGGATGATATTAGAGACCCATTCAGTCAAAGGTATGGGGTAAATAAAACTTAGCCTTAAGAAGTTTTTCTATTTCTTCCTTAATGGCGGATACCTTCCTCAGATGTACTTGTTGAAGTTTCTAACGAACTGAATTTGTGTCAGGTTATGTCCTGATCTCATGGACAACAATGGAAGGATTTATCCTTGCCATTTCTTAATAGGTCCAAGTGAAAATATCTCTAAATTATTTAAACAAGGTCGTGTAAGACTATATTTATGAAGAGGAATAATTTTGACCTACATTAATGTTCTCTATGATGCCAGGTTTCACCAATATATCAACACGAATAGTCTTGGTAATATTTCTCTAATTACTCTCAGACTCAACATGTTGGGTGAGTATCGGGGGATGAGGATTAGTTACAATAACGGATGAAACCGTTGTTGTAGAATGGTCTTCTACCATATGGTAATTGGGAAGGAAAGAAGATCGATGACGATGATATTTCCAGGGAATCTCATCTAAGGACATAACTTCCATGATGGACTCATCAGATGGGAGTGTATGTGAAAAATAATATAGAGATGGGGGGGGGGTGTTCTAACCAATATGGTAGGTGATTTGTGTCTGAAGCCACCAACAGATGTTCATTGATGGTGGTATCACTGGTGGACTGAATGGCCTGGTAAATTTCTTTGAAAGGGCTTACTGATGTTGAATCAATAATTGAATTTCCTTTATCTATTGTAGAAACAGATATCATGTTCACGGATGTTGCCTGTGAAATAGGAGGAGGATTGGATAATGGAAAGACTCTCATGAGTGAGGAATATTTGAAAAGACACACTCCAATGTTATGATATTGAGGGTTTGTAGAATCCAAGAGTGGAACATTGTTTGCAGTATTAGAAGTTGCATTAGGTGAACAGAATTCAAGCTAGTCAATGGTAACGATATTCCCTTGGAATGGGAACTAGAGCACCCGAAAGAAGAATGAAGCAATAACTTACATTGCATAGAACCAGTTTCGACCTCGAAGAAGATTGTAGTCTAAGGGAGCATTGAAAACTTCAACATGAATTGAGACTGAGTTTCCCCCCAGTTCTACCTGGAGAGAGGGCAGTAATCCATAGGGTTGAAAACTGTGACCATCAAAAGCCTTTAATGTCATGGGTGAACGGTTAATATTGGGAGAGTCGATAGCTCTTCAACAGGACAAAGACATGACTGCAGTTGAGGCTCCCTCATCCAATACGATATGATGGATTATATTTCCAATAGCTTTCGTGGATAATTGGAAAGCCAATTGATGGGAGACCCTAGATTTAAAATCATCTAGTTTGAAAGCGTTAATGTTGTTGTTTTCAAGGTCTAGCGCACCACAAAGTGATAGAAAGTTATTCCGCTGGGTAGGGCATGTTTGGAGTACCTCGAGAGTCGACATAGCGCATGGTGCTTGAGCTAGATCTTTTGCTATATTATAGTATTGGGCGGTGCGTGCGTTGGGATTAAGGACATATTTTTGAAGTGTGCTCTTAGGTGGGCGGAGAATTGCATCAGGAATATGTTTTTCAATTTGAAGACCATTAGTAGGAGGAGGAGGGGATGTTGAAGTTTTTTATGGTGGAGCATTATCAGTTTTCTTCTTTGGTGAGGGGTCATAGCTCTCGGATCGAGTGTTAATATTAACTAGACTCACCTTGCATCATTTTAACTTCATCTATAGAAGATGAAGAAGACCCATGCAAGGATTGATCGTTAATCAATTGTTGTTGTTTAGGGAAAGGATCCTTAAGGACTGTTAAGGTGGGGCTGTTTTTCAAAAATTTACTGACTTCCTCTCAACGAGGACACTCTTTAGGGAAGTGGTCACCTCCACATATAAGGAAGGGAAAAATTTCCTCTCTTATTTTTAGAGTCAAAATCAGGGTTTTGTGTTTTGTTACCTTCCTGTTTGTTCTCATATTTCTTGGATTTGTTCTTTCCTTTCTTATCTCTTCCCAGAGGTTATGTGGATTGAACCGCATTCACTTTGGTTGAAACAACAGGAGGGGAAACCATTTTGGAAGTTGTAACAGTTTGAATAACATGTAAGGTCGATTGGATTTGATTTTTAGAAGATTTGGTCATCGATTGTATTTGAATCGAACCTAGAATGCCATAAACGAGTGGTTCTGTTGCGGGTCTCAAAGGGTCCAATGTAGGATGAGGAGCATGAGGAATTAGGTCATACAAAGTGCCTGACTGGGAATAAACTAAGTTAGGGTACTGAGCATGACTGATGGCCTGCTCCTCGGTAACAACACCTCCCATGGAAACATCCCTAGCAATGGGGGGAAGCAAAGACTTAGTAAACTAATCAATGAGTTATTGATCTAGAATGGGAGCCTTAATCAACCTACATTGTCGTCTCCACTCATGTATATGATCGCATATATGGGTAGAATTCGTATAGCAAAGTGAGGTTAAAAGGTTTGTACCTGTTTCATATCAGATTGGTAACTGGAAATGCATTAAAAAATCCATTGTTAAGGTGTTGAAATCCCAAAAGGAATGTTGAGGTAGCTCAAGATACCATTTCATAGCTACCCTAGTGAGGGTTCTATGAAACAATCAAAGATGGATTGAACCATCCATCAGATAATTGGATGAACACCAGAGATGAAATGTCATCACACGGATTTTCGACCATCGAATTTAGGTATATCGGAAGGTAACTTAACAGGGATGGTCGACCATGAGGGATCATGATGGATGGGGTCGTTGATCAATCTGTACATATCTGGAAGATATAAAGTATCCATAAATGGTAATTTTTGATTGGGATGAGGGTACTGGTAATATCGATAAGGCATATGTGGACCAGTAGGGTCGTAAGAAGATTGATAAAAGGGCATAGAGGATGTTCCCACAACTAGTTGGTTAGGTGGTTGGTTTCCAAATGACCCGCTTGAGGGTCCTCCAGGTGGTGGGATGCTCAAGGTAGCTGGGATTCCAGGGGGTGAACCTCCAGAAGGTGTGCCTCTTGATGGTGAGCCTCCAGGTGGACCACCAAGCAACGGTCCTCCAGGTGGACCTACGGAAGGTGGTCCTCTAGGTGGATCCCAAAAGGTGGTCCTCTAGGTGGACCTCCATGCGATGGTCCTCCAAAACTCCCAACAATATTCATAAAAGGTCCTCTAGGCGTAGGGATAATGGGACATTAGAACAATTAGGTTTCCCCCATGGGACATAATCATTTATAGGGTAGGGAATCCCAGGGTAAACAACCCCTAATGACATGGGTTGATAATCCTGTCGGGCTGCAGGTGGTTGACTCCATAGGTAATTAAAACCCCATGAAAGTTGACTAATGTTGGGTTGAACCCATGAAGGTTGTCCCAGGCCAGAAGAAGAAATAACCATATGGGTATTTGTAGGTGGAGTACTAACAGTTGTTTGTCCCACAACCATATTTTGTCCCATACTAGATATGGTTCCCCTAATCGGTAAAACCACTTGGGATGGGGGTTTCCCCCTAGAGGTAGAAGAGACAGGGGGGTTGAAATAAGTAGGGGGTTCTAAGTGGGTGGGTTAGGGATGGAGGGTTGACTTGAATTATGTGTAACCACACTTTGAACTGGTGGCCTAGAGGTAAGAGTTTCCTACGAAGATGAAAGAGCACGATATCCGTGAGGCGTCACATTTGAATGGGAAGGAAGTGGAGAAACAGTTCTCCTTCTAATGTACTCCCCTCTTTTTTGTAAATGATGCATAGTTTCCCTAACTGATTTGAAGAATTATTCATTGGAGGGAGTTGTGTTTTATCGAATGGGGGTAACATAAGATGGTCTGGGAGTTCCATATTCAGAAATGACATGCCCTAGAGAAGTCTCCCAAAAAGTATCATTTGGACCAAATTATGTCACCACGATATCATATGGTGGGTGATTTACTAACCAATCCGATATAATAGGTTGGCCTTCATCTCGGAAGCAAAAGGTAGTATCATATCTAGAAGGTTGTTTAATTATTACGGGGTTTGCAAAGGAAGAAATTTCTTCCCCAGAATTAGCAATTGGAACTACTTCCACATGAGAATAAACCGTGGGTGGTTGGTCCATGGCTTTATTTTGGCTTTCTTCCACAGTGGGAGGAAAATCAGGTGGTAAACCTTGCACCCTACGATATCATCTCATGGGTGGCTCAACCACTATGCTGAACAAATATTCCTACTCTAAATCTCTATACAAAGAAGAGATCACAAGAATAATACTATGCAAGCTAAGGTCACAAGGAAACTTAAATGACAGGATGGACTTATGATTTCTGGTTCCTTACTACGATTGTCAAGTTGTCACAACTCATGATATAATGTAGGATCCAATAATAAAGCATGACAAGGAGGATTGGGATCGTACCCTTTCCTGAATACTCAACTACGTGGATGACATGTGTGTAGTATCTCCCTGAGTGTTTTTTATATGTGTTGCTCGAAAAGGACAGCCAAAAGGATTTTCTTAGTTGGTTTGGGTATCCTAGAGGGGTCTCCCGATAAACACGAGGTATGTGGGAACTCAAATCCATATTAGTGATGTCTAATGCACAACCGTTTGAAAGAGGCCTTCCATTATACCACCAAGTAAGTGAAGTACCTTTCGATATACCTCAAGGGTATGTGAAAGGGTGTTCAATATACCAACAATACATGGAAGAACCACACAATCCACAGGATGCAGTGTAGGAAAATAATGACAACTCCTATGTTTTAAGACGTTGGAGCATGTCTCTACCCTATCACTCAAATTACTAAAAAAATTTAACCTAAGCTACCGTTGATTTTATCTTGATGGTTAGTGAATGTTTGTGGAATTTGAATCAAGAATGAAATATTATGATCTATATGTAGTGAAACTCTTCTCTTCGATTAATGCTATTTAGAGTAAGGGAGAGAATCTTCTTTTTCCAAAACCAAGATACGATGCAAATTTCAAGATTTAACTTCGATATTTTTCAACTATTTTCAAACACACAAGCACCCCCAACATTAAGACTACGAGATCTCTGAAAAGATAAAGTAAGAAGAGATTCTAAAGTCTATAAAACTATGCTTTCCGAATCAAATGCGCAAAGAAATAATCTTCTAACTACCTAGGAAAACCAAGATTAATAATAAAAAAAACAAGCTAACAATTTTTTTTAAATGATTTGAAAAAGAAAGAAACTTAAACAACTATCCTAAAGAAAAATAAATTACAGATCTTCTTTTCTCATAAGCCTAAGATCGCTTTCAGAGACCAATAAAACAAACCATGCACCCAAAAATGTAATCCATACACAATTCCTTCAATTCCAACTTTCCTATCAACGAAACTTTCTAGATCTGAACTTGAAAAAAAGAAATTAGACTACCATGCTATCAAATTTAACAGTAAGACAGTATGCAAGTCAAAATCAATCAAAAGAGAAAAAAATATTTTAAAGCAGAAGCTTCAAAACTATGGATGGCCTACCTTGGCGCACTGTGTAAGGAAACACCAGAGTTCTAGGAGGGTGTCGGCGCACTGTGTGCACCGGGTATAGGCACCAGTGGAGCACTATGCGGTCAACAAAAGAGTGCCAACATCTCTACTTGTTAGAAGGAATAAAGCGCTAGAGTGTGTTCGGCGCTCTGTCAATCCTACCCAGGGGCACCAACGAATCCACTGATTTAAAAAATCCACTCACCTACAAAAGAAACCAATGATGGATTGAGCTGGACTGATAAGGAAGTAAAACACACTTCACAAGAGGCAATTGCAAAGAATGGTAAGGTGGATCACTCACCTTAACAACTGTAATTAGTTAATCAAATATGAATTACAAGTTTATAATTAGGAGTGTAATAAAAAATCTCAGATCTAATTGGATTTGCTCTAGATATGATCGGATCTATCCCATATCTGACTAGATCCATCCCTAGTATGGTCACCAATTTTGTTTGCCAAGAATATTCCAACCAATGTGGACACTGATTGTTACTCTAGCCTGTATGGTACAAGTCTAGAAGAAAAAGTCATAGCAGCATATCCTTCCCCTAGAGAATTGATCTACTTGAAATAACAACTCTCTTACCTCAGATATGAAGGCTCTTTTTCTTTGTTTCACTGATCCTGATGTGATCTACTATACCTGCAAAGAAACATCAGAAACAAGAAAAATGATAAGAGTAACAATATAAATCAATTATCTATATTAGTGATCAAGAAATCTAATAATAATTGATTGATATTCACATAAATCAGATATGGGAAAGGGAAACGCTTTTGTATTAATCAAATGAGAAGAGAAAGCTACAACCAATGCCTTGATGTCAATAGCTTTGTCTCCACAAGGTTTTGACACACTCACATGAACTCTCCAATACTACAAACTCTTTTCTCACAACACTCTCTCAACTTTGCCTCAATACCAGAATTCAATCCAATAGCATAAGGATGCTCTTCCTTGTGTCTCCTCACATGGTCCATTGAGCCTTCTTTTATAGGCCAAGGGAGGCTCAAATGAGCTAAGATATTTTCGGAAGAGGATAGGGAATGATCCCTATGGGTTAGGAGGTTGAGTTCAACTCTCCCAAGCAGATAGGATCATCCTCCATGAGAGATTTTGCTTGGAATCTTCTCAAAACTTTTATTTTTTCATTTTTGGGCTTGCTGGAGCTTCTTGCAGTGAAGGTATGTGCGTTGATGCACCTTGTAAGGAAGTAAAGTGCACCATTGGTACCTGTTGTCAGTAAGAAAGGTGCGCCATCCCTTTTTGGGGCTCTGTCATGGGAGGAAGGGTGCGCCAACTAAGCTAAGAGTTGGAAAAAAATGTCCAAAAGAGTTCTTGGCCAAGTGCTTTGAGGGATTAGAGCATTAGTGTAGATTTTAGGTGCAACACATGATATCAATTAACTACTTTGATGTGGATTGTGTTTTTTTGTTTACAGGTATTTTTTCCCATTCGTGAAGCCATTGGCGAATAATGCGATCAAACTTCGTCCTATAGGTGGCTTTAGATTTGATTTGTCTAGGAGAAATGGAATGATCACAAACAAATGTGTTCAACCTCCTTTGTTCCGCAAGAGAGAAACAACCATTGTAGGCCTCGTTAATGATCCATGGAGGAATCTACATGTTCCTGACCCTAATGGTTTCCACATGATCATTTTCCTAGTGAAAAATTAGAACCCCCCATGCAAGTCAGGTCCTGTGATCTTTGGTCCTCTTTTCTGTGTTCAACTCGTAATCTGGTGCCTTTCAAGGTTTCTAGTATGGAAAACCTCTAAGATATCCATTTCCTCGCTCTGAAAACTGCTTAGGGTTTATGTAAAGTATATTTGTTTTTCCCATTTGAGTCAGGGCCAATATTGTGGGTGTTTTGTAGATGGATATGGAATCTATTGTAGAGATGGAGAAATGAAAAAGGAAACACCACATATTGACGTGGGAATGTGTGTTAGGATCTTCATCTCATTAAAGGTATGCATACATGTGAATGCTGTTTCGATCTTATTTCTCATATAATAGGTAAAAAGTGTTTTTGAAATTGTGTTTCCCTAGAATAGGGGTTTTCTCCCTTGAATTTCATTCAGGTTCTCCTAAATATGTATTATTACATAGTTTAGGGCCAACCTATGCCTGTATTTCCTTGTTGGACCTAACTTGTGTCATACATTTCTATAGAAACAGACTTGTAATATTCATTATTGGAGATGACATAAGTGGCATTTAACCGACTATAGGGGTTTGGGCTTTTGTTCTTCTTATAAATATTCTATTTATAAAAACATGGTTGACATACAAACTCAATCAACAAGCCCTATTTGGTCGTTACTTTGTAAGTGAGTCATAATACTAAATTAATCTTCTATATTTTGTTGCACACGCCTGCATTAGCAAGCCAACAAATCGATTTTATGGCAGATTTCCTCACTACACAGAACATATTTGTAAGAAAGTTAAAAATAAAAAAAAGGTCTTGAAATCAGAGGAACATGCTTCCTTGTTGCTCAAAAAATAAATTTGGATAGATGTTTTTTTGAATGGAAAATGTCATTTAGACAGGTGTCTCACGTAGTTGGACTCGTGTTTTGTTAACTACGGTAAATAAGCAGGCTTAGTACCTTCATTTGATGCTTGAGAGTTCGTACTACACATGTTTGGGAAATTGGACAGGTGTATTGCATGTTTTGACAGGGGTTCTGTTAAGTGGGTTTCTATGGCTACTTATTACCTCTATTTGTTTCTTGAGGGTCCGTCCTACGCATGTTTGGGTAGTTTCTTAGGTGTCTTGCGTGGTTTGATAGGAGTTGCTGCTAATTTCATTATTCAAAGCATGGCAAGCATGCTGATATTTAGGGCCTGAAGAGAACAAATTCTTGAATGCCTAAGTAAGTAGGTAGGACTTCAAGAGTTAAAAAAAATTGTTTTTATAGCACATGGAATATGAACAATTTGCAATGGAAATTCAAATTGGGAGATTTGTTTGTTAGCTGGGTTATGGTGCAACATTACTTTGTAATTATCTCATTGTGGGTTTCTTATTTTCCAAAAAAAATTATGTTGCTAATTTCATTAGTCAACACAAGGAAATCATGTTGATCTTTAATTTAAAAGGTTTGCACAATCAAGCATGCATAAAGCTATATTCACAGCTCTATCTCATATGGGTTGCATGGATGGAGCATAATTTGGATTCAGAAGGAACTTTTGCAGACCAAGTGTTTTCTAAAGAAAATGAACATTGAAGGCAAGGTGATAGAACATTGTTTTAACTACAATAATGTGCACAAATATGATGCTAATTGCATTATTGAAAACATGGAAATCATGTTGATATTTACTTGTAAAGGTTTCCACAGTCAAGCATGGAGAAATATGGATGGACAACCCAATCCCATATCAGCTTGTTTTGATGCACAACTGATGCAATTCTATAATTGAGAAAATAGGTAGCATGCATCAAGGATGTTTTGGATGTCGAAGCAAGTTGAGGGTCTATCATGTGTGTGTTCGGGCAGTTGGACAGGTGTATTGCATCTTTTGATAGGGGATCTTTTAACTGGGTGTCGATGCAACTGGGTTTTGTGTTTTGACAGGGTTTGTTAACTGGGTTTTGGATGCATGCTTATTACCTATGTTTGTTGATTGAGGATTCCAAAGCAAGTTGAGGTTCCATCCTATGTGTGTTTGGGAAGTTGGATAGGTGTATTGCATATTTTGATAAGGGATCTTTTAACTGGGTGTCGATGCAATTGGGTTTTGTGTTTTGACTTGGTTCTGTTAACTGGGTTTTTGGATGCCTTCTTATTACCTCAGTCCCATATGTCCTATTTACACAGAACATGTTTGGAATGAATTTATTCTTGTCAATAACTTATTCTCATTAATACGTTATTCTCATTTAGAAGTCAAAGTAGAGTGGCCAAATGTCCATCTTCCTAAGCTAGCTCTTAAGTGAGCAAATATATATTTAGAAGGTACAATTGCTTAAACGTAAAAGTGTTTTAATTTAGATTTATGAATTGTTACAACATTCATAAATTTCCTTTCATAAATATATCCTTCATAACTTCATTCCAAACATGTTCTGTGTAATTAGGATATATGGGACAACTTATTCTTGGTAGGACATCCATAAATATGTCAATCCATATGTGGATTGAAAGATTGTTTTCATGCACGTTTGGTGGTCATTTTTCATTTTTTTGGCGCATGTATGGATCGACAACCCAATTTTTCTTGGTAGTGTCGTTCACTTTTTCATTAAACACAAAAGTATTTTTAGAAGCAAACATCTGTTATACAAAAATCAATAAAAGGTCCAACAAAAGTTGCAGCTATAATTGAAGAGATTAATTCAACTATAGGATTAATCTATATTCCAAAAAAGCAGAGTTGCACCTCTTAGACTAAATACCACATTTCAGAATTACTCTTACCCATTCCAAAATAACATTTACAAAACGTTTGCAAAATGAAACCCTCAATTTGACAATAAACATATAGTAATTAACACCAACAATCATTCCACTATCAACTGTATGCAAGATGAGCAGAGTTTCCTGTTGTAGACTAAATACCACGTTTCAAAAATACTCTTACCCATTCCAAAATAACATTTACAAACAGTTTGCAAAATGAAACCCTCAATTTGACAATAAATATATAGTAATTCACACCATCAATCATTCCACTGTCAAATGTATGCAAAATAATGTATATTTGTTTAAAAAAAATTACAGACATTGTATAAATCACAACTAAGAAACTTGTAATTAAATAATAAGGTTAAAATATTCAGGATTAAAATTCCTATTGCAAAAATAAACTCAATTTAAAGCCACAAAAATACCAAGGAAATCTTTTGCTAGCACAATGAATGTCAAAAGAAACTAAGCAGGGTCAAGTAATACCTGCGAATTTGACCAAGTGGAAAAACCTTTGTTGCAAAACCTCTGGTGTAAATGAAGACCATCAAAATAAATACAAGCAAATCAAATCCAAACAGTGACAAATATTGGTTACCCGAAACTTTGTATAAATGTGCAAAGCAAAGGTGGTGCAGCAGCAAACTCGGTAAACCGAAAATTATGACAAGATCTTCCAAATCCTTATAAGATAAGCCGCAATTATGAAATAGGCTCATGTCTGAACGAAACAACCGGTTTTCTTGCATTAATGGAGAAGCAATGCATTGATGAAGCATTGATAGAGAGAATGCATGTCCATGAAGGGACGTTGGCGAAGTGTTCTTCATCGACCCGAGCGACAGTGAAACAACACCGTGACCAAATTCACCCCACAAACCCTGAGCATAAACCCAAGGAACTTTCCTTAAAATCCCTCGATGTGAAACCTTCGCAAAACCCTCGATGTGAAACCTTCGCAAAGGGTATGCCCAATTTGCAAAGAAATTAACTGCAATGAAGGAAACTACAAAAAATGATTGGCATGTCAATCTAGATGTGCGCCAAAAAAATGAAATTGACCACCAAACGTGCATGAAAAAATATGTCAAAGACACAATCCCACCAATCCATTCATGCACAAGACCAGTCGTTTAGGGCCATAGTTAAAATTCCAGGAAAACACGCAATGCACTTGTCCACAAAACACCTGATACACCTGTCAATCTAGAAGGATGAAGACTATCACTCCAGACGTGCAACAAAAACCATGTGTCAACACCTAGTTAACCGATCCCTTGTTAAAAGATAGAATAAACTTGTCCAACTACCCAAACACGTGCAAGAAGGAATCTCAATCAACAAACAAAGGTAATAAGAAGGCATCCAAATCCCAATTAACAGAACCCTGTCAAAACATGAAACCCAACTGCACCGACACCCAATTAATAGATCCCCTGTCAAAAGACGCAATACATATGTCCAACTTCTCGAATGCGTGCAGGACGAGAAAAAATAGGTAATAAGAAGGCATCCAAAACCCAGTTAACATCAACCCTTGTCAAACCACGCCAGACACTTGTCCAACCGCTCGAATACGCGTAGGACGAACCCTCAAGCACCAAACGAATGTAATAAGCTAATGCATTTAACAGAGTTAACAAAACAATTGTCCAAATATGCGAGACAACTGTCCAACCGCCACTCGAAAATCAATAAAACATGTGTAGAAATGTGATTAGACAGAACGACAAAAAATTTAGAGACTGCCGTCAGCATAAATATATAATTTATATAAATGAGTTTCATTTAAAAATTTCCACGTTTTATAAATGGTTGTAATTTATTAGTCATGAAGAAATGGTATTACGTTGATGTATTAAATTTAAATTTTATTTAGTGTGGTCTTTATGTTTGTATAGGAAAAATGATATTAGCTTCGGAATTTTATATATCAACAAGTGAAATTTGTAGACCTGCTTTTCAGAAATATTTATACTTTCAAATAAAAAGTTAGTTAACGGAGTCAAGCTTTCAGCATTTCCATATAATTCCAATAGGATATAACACAGTAAAAATTTAGGTAACATATTTAATCTTTCAATATTCTCGTAATGATATTCCAATGGATATAACACATTACTTGGTAAATGTTAACAAATAACATATAAATAGATTAACTAGAAATGTAAAGTTGTCAATTACAAAAATAATAATAAAGCTGCAATTTTGTATTAGTATGGAACAAATTTACATAGTTATTTAACATAAATAGAATTGTAACGTTGCAGGACAATAGTGGCTTAAAACTAGATGTCTTATAGATCCATGCCAAATAAGACTTATTTCTTGCCATGTCTTCGCCCTATATTAAGACCTTACTAATCAATTTGATATGTGTAATATACATTGGGGTGTGTCCCGGTTTCCTATTCCTCAGAATCCTCCAGCCATGTTTCTTGTTCTACTCTATTTATGTTTCTACTAACATAGCTTGTTATTGTGGATTAGGTTTAAGGTAAATATGGAAAACATTGACTTGATGAACATATCCCTGAAATGAAGCCAACGGATTGCAAAGGAAAGGAAAAAAATGACAACATAAACAATTTAGGATTAGAGATGACAAAGACAATCTAGTTCAAAAGACTCTTTGAGATGTAAAGACAACATATAAAATACAAACGAGCATTTCAAACCAAATCAAGAGAGTCTCAAATATAAGGCAACTGTAAATTGAAACCGAGAACAACAAAATAAAGATTACAAAGAGAGAACACATCTTCAAAATTAATCTTATTATCAGTAAGTATGGACTTACAAGAAGTAAATTCATGTTTCAATGGATTGTTGTATGCTCTCAAAACGAGCCTCTCGGAAAGAAGAATAAAGAAACTGTGACATAGTGGACCAAACAACATAGTAACATGCCTTCATAGGTATCCATACAACTTACCTCCTCATATAAGATTTGTGATACCCTAAAAGAACCGTGTTTGATCAATTCTTTTAATAAAGTTATTAGTTACTATTACCTATACTTTTGAAAAATTCAAGATACTAGAATCAAGGGCTACATGTTTGTGATATTCCCATTGTCATTCTAATCATACACTTAAGTGTAAATAACTAGGCATGTGTCCTTCCAACCTCAAACTTTAATATGTTAGTATAGCTTCTACAACTACCTCTTATGCCCCCAGAAGTTGTGTCTCATGCAAATGTTACTTAGAGTATGTTTCTCGTCAAACCTTTATGTGGTATACATTTTCTGGGAGTTTCTACAATCAAATGTTCCAACACCATATTCTGATTTTTGGATATTGTTGCTTCTATGTTTTAAACCGCTTACCTCAGTAGGTCAATTGCATCTTTCATAATATAATATGAATATAATTTAATTGTTGCAGTAATGTGCACTGGAATGTGGATCTGGTGGATTGATACTTCTATGTCTAAAGTTTCATCATGAAATTAGAAACTTAATCTAATGATGCTAATTTCTTTCATATAGATTTTCGATTATAGATTTATCTTCATATGAAGTTTCACAGACTCCTTCAACAAGGGATTTATCTGACCGTTAAGATAAAATCTTCTTTATGGATTGAATTTTGATGATTGGGATTAGAATGAACTTTTGGGAATGAGCGAGAAGCACTATGCTCCAATTCTGTATCAGTATCTCTTATATGACATGTATCTTTTGTTTCACCTGCAACTTCAACAACAGATTCATCTTCATGTGAAGACAAATTTTCTGCACCTGTTGGCTCTTTGTGCTGGGGATTGCAATGAACTTTTGGAGATGAAATAGAGAACTTTTGTGTTGCTGTGAAAATATCTCCGGTATGACTTGCATATTCTGCTTCATAAGCATATTCAACAGTGGACTCATCTTTATGTGAAGAAATATTTTCTGTATTGACTAGTTTTCTGTGTTGAATATCATAATGAACTTCTGGGGATTGAGGATCTCATTATGTAACACAATTCACAAGATCATTGCCAAAATTATTGGGAAAAGAATTAAACCTCTTCTAGCTGTAGGTTTATCTCAAAAGAAGTTTGGTTTTTTGCCTTGAAGATAGATCCATGATGCAGTGGGCATTGTTCAAGAAGTGTAACACCTCTGTTTTGACCCCGTTGCATTAATGTATATCATGTAAATATTATATGGTATCAGAGCAAGGAGCTCAAGGCCAAGGCCTTGTCATTGATTAATGTTTGGAATATAGGCGATCATGGTTGATGCCTATGGTTTATGTGCTAAGGCAAGCACCGTTTTAAACATCATGTAAATACGCAAATTAATGAAAGAACCATAGGAAGCTATGTCAATGCAACGGAAAATGAGATGGGGGCATGATTTTCCTAAGGATAAGGAGGAGGGAATGTTAACCTTGAGACATTTTGGGGAAAAGACACCTGTCATGGGGAAATCCCATCAAAACTGTCAACTACCCTTTTTCTTATCTTTTCTTCCCAACCATTTATTTCTACCAGAATGTGGTTGAGGTAGTTATTGCATGGAAGGGGGAAGAGTATGGGGAAATTCGAATTGGGTAGAGCACCCAGTTTTGAATGTTGTGTTTTGCTTGCATGGAAAATAAAACAACAAAACCCATTTGTCAGTTGGACTAACTCATTACGTCTTCGTTTTGGATTCACTTTTTGAGAGCTATGGGACATCTTGGTCACCCACCATCTTGATTCGCCATCTTCATTCTCCATTCGCGGGGAAAGCTCTTCTGCAGCTGAGTTCTTCCTGTGTGTGTATCCTTCACGTTCTGCAAATTTTTTCCCTTGGAAAAACTATGATTGTTGTGTTGTAGTGTTAACTTGAACTACATAGTGTGTTCTAAAGTAAAACTGGTATTGTTGAGTCTCCCTGTTGTTGTTGTGTTGTGCACCCTAGTTTGGGTTTGAACTATGTACAAGACTTGGGAATGGAAAAGATGTAGAATGTGCTTGATAAACCTAGTGTGGAACCTCACAATAAAATAAGAGTGGCTGGTGAACCTGTTATGCACATCCTGAAGAGCCTTGGAAGGGAAGGTGTACCCTGAGGGGCTGTGGAGCAGAGAAGGGAACACTTCCTTGTGTTAGGTGTGTAGGTAGAGGGGAAGTCAGGCTAGATAGGTCTTGTGAAGGTGTTCTTAGCTCTGTAGATGAGATCACTAGCTTAGCAGTTCTTCCTATCCATTGCCTTAGAAGCTTGATAAACCCAACTAGAAGGATGGCTTGGCTGGTAGCCTGATAAACCCATCTGTTGGCTTGGCTATGTCTTGTTGCGTTTGACCTTATGAGTAACCTTTGACTATGTATAGTCTGATAAACCCATCTGTTGGCTTGATCGGTCCTTAAGGTGAATGATTGGATTGACTGTGATCAGTTTGTGAAACCCAACTGTGATATGGCTTGGTTGAGTGGCCTATGAAACCCATATGTTGGTTGTTCTCCCTTGCAACCTGATAAACCCAACTGTGTTGACTTAGATGAGTTCTATTGCACCCTTGGCTATGTATGAGTTTTCTAGTGTTCCCTTATTCCTTGAGGAAATCATGTCCAGATCGGGGGTGGCAGTGTTGTTGAGATAATAATGAGCGCACTGGCCTATGGTTGGGTGGAACGTTGCAGCGACATAGCTGGTTGTGGGACAAGTTCTCTTCAAGATAAGTGTTCTTGTCTGTGTTAATATCTGCAATTTTATTTCTTGCATTGTAATGTCTTGATGGAATATGATGAATATGTTGGCTGTGTTGCACTGATGAATTGTTCATTTGAATAACTACAATTCTATGCATCTATGTATGATTTCCTTCAATGCATTGTTGAACTAAGTTGTAGGGTTAGAATTTCGGATTGATGTTGGTGTGGATGGACAAGTCTACTCAAAGACATCGATTAGCAGGTCGAAATTCAACCATAAAACCTCTTCCACAATGGTTATTCGGCAGTCGGGGTGCGGGATGCAGAGATGTCCTTTTGTGAATTACGAATTTCCGCAGTTTACATTCCGCAACGCACCTTTCCAATGAGAGATGTAGGATCGCAGTATTATGATTCCCACAATTCTCAATCCCACAATTCAAGTTTCTGCACCGTTGATCCTTGCGGGATGATTCTCCACCATTGATCTATTTCCAATGCGGGATGCGGGACATGAGATTGCAACTCTCGTAACTTTCTAACCCCACAACTTGGGCTTTCCGCACCATTTATTTTTGCGGGTGGATTCTGATCCATTGATTTGATTTCGGATATGGAACCCTTTGTGATATTTGGATTTCGTCACTATTTCTCTCTGCCGTCCGAACTCCTCTGAGATATTTCCTTGTAGATCGTCGTACTAATCAATGGAAGATGGGAGGGAGCGCGAAAGTGTTGGAAATGTTGAGAAGTGGTTGCGACCATGCCCTGTGATTCAATGAACAGTAAAGGTTCTCAATGAAATATTTTATTCTGCATGATAATGGGGTATGGGTACGTGACATTATGGTTTCAGAGCTGCGGGTTGCAGCATTGGGCCTGAATGGGCCAAAAATCAGTTAAGAGTACCCTCTGATACCAACTTGTAGTACACTACTGTTGAGGCCTAGAAATTCGCAGGCAACAACAACAAGGGATTCTCCCCAGTCAACGTTCCCAACTAGCCCATGACTGTTTGGTGTAGGGAATCCGTCTGGTTTTCCGTTCGGCTACCGTAGGTCAACTAATAAAAATAAAAGGTTTTACCGGTTGCGGCCCGATCCACCGTAGATATTTTGTATTTTTGACTTTAAGTATGATATGCAAGTGCCTACCTAATATGCATATTGATTGAGAATGCAAGGAGTGTTCACAATGTGATGCGCAGGTTCTTACCTCTTGTCTTAAACTCCCTCACATCTAAATCACACAGAATTAGAAAATAAATACTAATTAGGCTATCTCTAGAGAGCTAGATATTAATTCATGAGTAATGTAATATTGTTCACATGTCACGGCAAATCACAGATAACTGTTCCTAGAACCAAACATATAAACATGAATAAAAGTATACACGACAAGATAGCTCATCAACAGTTAAAAAATTCCATTACTCATAGTGGAAAATATCATAGAAAATACTAGAGAACATTCAGGCAAGAACATAGGTTCAAAAAGTTAGAACGTTCTCATAGTCAATGAAACACAGTAAAAAACAAAACAGTTCCCCTTCAACATTGTTCATTTTATCACATTGGAACATTCCACATAGCACCTTCTCCAACAGGCAAAATTTGCAATTTCTTATTGTAAAACAAAGTAGTTCCTCTTACAAACAACAGTTCACAAGTTTTTCCAGGGAAAAAGACCCCTATAAACTCTAACTTTCCTATATTTAAACCAAATCAGCCAACCCCTTGGGCTGCCCCAGCCGTGTGACCTTTGGGCTCCTCAAAACCGTCTAATATCACCATTTTGTCTTTTCCGTGAGTACTAATGATTCACTTCATGCGTTACGTTTTCAGATTTCAACTTATGAGTACTTAACAAAGCGGGATCCACTCGGTAACTGACGTATCTTTCCAAGCCTGGGATTTTGTCACCATCGATTCTTCCTTGTATTTCATTTGTCCTCCTTGAGATCCCGTTGATTTCAGTACGAACTCTGCCTAACACGATCCAGCCAATTTTCTGCTGCTTCGTCTCCCAGCTATGCCTTCTCGCAGTAGTAATTTGTAAAAATCTCTTGAGTCTGTCTGCAATTAAACGACATTTATCATTAATTAGGACTACATTTTTCAATAAAATCAAACTAAATCAACAAACTAACTAGTCATCAAAAGAGGCTCTGTACTGCGCTCTCGTCATGAAAACCTTAAAAAGCACCAGAACCACTATCTTTCCCACACAGGGGCTTAAAAAAACTCACAAAACGACAGGAAGAGAAAAAATTATCGGCGACTTGAAACATTAAAACATCGGTCATGTAGTCTCACTCACAGCCGCGTCAGTGGGTCTCAAAATGGCAACGGGATCCGCGAGACCATTAAGTTTATCAGAGTCGGAAGAGCTAAAATCCAAACTCTGGGCGAAAACGTTCCCAGTCGGCGAGCGGACAGACATCAACGTCGGACAATTAGTGCATTACACAGCCGCAAGGGCAGAGGAGGAAAGACTACAAACCCTCCGGTCCAAAGAAAAAGTGACGAAAACCTGACAAAGCATCGACGGTCGGAGCATTTATATGGCGGATACCTATTTTGCTTGGGAGCCGCAAGGGTGGAAGATAAATAGACTACAACCTCCGATCCAAACCATAACTTTTGCTATGGCGCAAGATCAATATAAAACACTAAGTGTTCGGAACAACTTAAGGTCTCACATTGTTCCAAAAACTTGTTTCACTTCCAAAACAACGACTTCACAAAGACCAAATACCCTGACTCAACTTCAACCAACCTCCGATAATATAAACAAGTCAAATGATATGACGCGACATCGGAGAAGTCAAGATCCTCCTGTAGAATAATCATCGTTCAATTTCTGCAATGGAGGCTTCCTAAGGAAACATGGCTCCGATATGTTGTTTAAATGGCCTTCGAAACAGTGGCTAGCATGAGAAATAAGCTTTCGAGAACAAAGCAAGAAATCCCGGCTCAAAGGGAAACAAACCAAACTCTAAATTCCGCAATCCACAACAGTTTCAAACATAAGCGATTTTACAAAAAGCATGAAGAGAGTTAACCTCAAAATAGTCCAATTTTTTTGCAAAACAAATAGAGTTCATGGATCCAAACGATTCTAGGCAATGCTAAAAATTAACAAGGGGGTCCAAAATTTAAAAATTTGGGGAAACAGTTGCAGCTGCAACAATTGGCGACTACCTGGTGGACCTAGATCTCTGGGCGATTATTTCTCGAGTAACATACTATTTAACAACAAATGAACTTGTTGAATTCTTCCAGATATCTGGATTTCTCAAATGGAAAATACATGTACTTTTAATCATTGACGATAGTCCAATTTAGGAGAGTGGAAACCATAATTTTCAAGTCAATATAACTCTTTTGAGGCCAGGAAGATGAATTTCATTTGTTACCTCTGTCTTCAGGTAGCTGCCAGCTTGGACACCACAGGATTGTAGCATATGGTAAACAGAAATATTCATTTGTTCCTCATTCCCATGCCATTTTGCACCTTTCGTGCTTTTGAACTTTTGTCATTTTCATATGAGTCCTCCTGCATGCCTTTATTTCTTAATTTTGATTCAGGCTCCTCTATCCATAGTGTCCTTTTGTGTGAGAGATGTATTCAATTTTCAGCTCACGGATGGAGAGGAACTTTTGGCGATTTAGTACTTATATGGTTCAGTATTTGTTTTGATACATAATGCTTTCATAGGAGCTTTTGACTCTTATCTGTCTTTTGGCATTCAATTCTTGGCATGGGATCATTTATATATAATATAATGCTTACCCTGCTTCCTTTCCATGGGCCCTTTGTTGTCACTCCCTAGGACATTTTAAATGTGAGATGGATGGAGCCTCAAAATAGTATTCCAGACCTTTTGATTCTGGTTTATTTTACAAGGATTAGGCAGGTCTTCAATGTGTTCATAGCCACTCAAGAAAACTACTAAAATAGAAGAAATTCTTTTAGATAAACAATAATACACAGTCTTATACCCAAGAACTTTAATCATTCCAAAATTCTGATTTTCTCCATGCAACCGCGAGTTTGCCTCCTTTATTGAAATCAGTCAAAATTTAGACTAAAATAAAACATAACTACAGAACTCACAGTAAACAACCAAGTCAAATTATTTATATACAAGATAAAAGAACACAAACAAAACTCAGGAAAAATAAGGTTTGAGAACTAAACCATTTACTGGTCAGTTCTCTTCCCACCCCTGTAAATCTTGTAATTTATAAGTTGAGGGGCCAAGCTTTGCCGCAATGTGGAAAGGACCTACCCACAACTGTTGAAATTTCGTGTGTTTTCCTTTCTCATCATGGGGGTGGTCCCACTTGAGAACCAAATCTCCCACCTCAAAATCTTTTGTTCCAGCCTTGTGTTTATCAAACCACCTCTTTACTACCTCTTGTTGTTGTTTAAAGTGCTCTCTGGCTTTAGATCGAGACTCTTCTGTCTTCAGGAGATTATATATCCTCATTTGCAAGACTTCATTATTTGATCCTCTGGATTCCTGAGCTATTATGGAAGAGGGTAGCATGATATTGGGGGGTAGAATGGCCTCTTTACCATACACAAGGGTATATGGAGACACTCCCATCTAAGACTTGGGGGTGACTCTATCAGCCCAAAGGGCATTTGGTAACGCTGAGTGCCAACTCCTCTGATTCTCTATCACTGTCTTTTTCAAAATCCTAATCAGATTCTTGTTTGTGGATTCAGCTAAACCATTTCCCCGTGGATAGTAATTAGCAGAGTAATGCAACATAATCCATTTCTCATGAGCAAAAGCAGTTAATCTAATCGAGGAAAAGTAAGTAGCATTATCAAAAACTAAAGAAATTGGAACTCCAAACCTGGTCATAATATGGTCTTGCAAGAAGTCTATGACCGCATCCTCATTTATTTTGCGCAATGGGATGGCTTCGAACCAGCGAGTGAAGTAGTCGGTTGCTGTCAGAATATACTTGTGTTGCAGGGAAGAATTCGGCTTTATCTCCCCAATGATATCTAACCCCCATTGCTCAAAAGGACCTGTTATCATCACAGGATTCAATGGTCCTGCTGCTTTAGCTTGTCTTCCACTACATCTTTGACAGATGTCGCACTTTCTAACATGGGCGTGCACATCTTTGAAAAGCGTGGGCCAATAGTATCCGGATTTGAGAATTTTATGAGCTGTATTATCTCCAAAAAAAGTCCCCCAGCAGGCCCATCATGCAAATCTGTCATTACCTTCTTCGCATCTTCTTTCTCTAAGCATCTAAGAAGAACTCCGTCGTAATTTTTTCTGAATAATATTCCTTCAATAATTTGATATGAGGCTAATTTAAGACGCAAGGCTCTTCTTTGCTTAGAATTCCAATGTTCCGTTCTGAAGGTAATGCACAAGGTTTCGATACCAAGATTCTGGGGCCGTGAAAAGAGGACATACATTTATCAAATGTAACTCAACTTTGTCTTCCCAAGCATGTTCTTCATTGTTTCTATTTTCAGTCATCAATCTGCACAACCCTTTCCCTTTAACTGTAGAATCTGGCTTGAATTTGAGGTCATATTCCTAAAGAGTTGTTACCCAATTGCCCCTTCTTTCTCCTAAATCCTTCTGTACGAAAAGAGACCTCACAACTGGGTGTGGGACGATTACCTTGGTCCGGTTCTTTAGTATGTAGGGCCTGAATTGTTTCACCGCTTTGAACACTACGTAAGCTTGTTTATCTATAGCCGTTTAATTCAATTCAGCCCCTTGCAGACCAGTGCTCATAAATGATATGGGGAACTTATCTCCCCCATCTTCCTTCTGGGTAAGCATAGCTGCCAGTGAATCATCAGATGCGAAAGTGTACTGAATAAAATATTTATCAAAATCTAGGATTTTGAGGGAGGGTGCGTGCACAACAACGGTTTTAATCTTACTGAATGCGTTCTTCTCAACATCAATCCACTTGAATTGTACACTTTGCTTTACCATTTGCTGCAAAGGTTTAACAATTTGAGCGAAATCCGACACAAACCTTCGCACGAAGTTTATTGTTCCCATAAATGATTGCATGCCCTTTTTATTATGGGGCAAGGGAATCTGTTCAATGGCTTTGATCCTTTCTGGGTCTATGGATATCCCCTTCTTTGAAACCACGTGACCCAGCAACTTACCTTCCGTAACAGCGAACGCGCACTTTTTGGGGTTTAGTGAGATACCATATTTTTGGTAGCGTTCAAAAATCTGCTTAAGATGAAATGCGTGTCCTTCTCTCTTTTTCGAGAATATCGTGATGTCATCGAGGTATACTACAGCATTGTGACCAATCAAACTGCGGAAAGCTATGCCCATAGCCCTCTGGAATGTAGCTCCAGTGTTTATAAGTCCAAAGGAAATTCTTCTATAAGCGAAAGTTCCCCACCTGGTCCTGAATGTCGTTTTCAATCTGTCTTCTTCGGCTACTAATACTTGATTGTAGCGTGAAAATCCGTCTAGTAAAGAGAATAGTTCAAAACCTGAAACCATTTGCAGCGGCTGCTCCATGGGAGGAACAAGATAATTGTCTTTATCTGAAGTGCGATTTAAGTTTCTAAAATCCACACATAACTTGATTTCTCCATATTTCTTCCTCACTGGTACCAGATTTGAAACCCATTCCGAGTGTCTAACCTTAAAAATGATTCTAGCATCCAATAATTTCTTAACTTCACTCTGGATTAGAGGTTCCAATTTTGGATGCATTTTCATTAAAGGCTACTGATAAGGTTTGACTCCAGATTTAATGGGGATAACATGCTGGATAATATTGGTGTCATATGTCTTCAGATCTTCATACGTCCATGCAAAAACATCTTTGTATTGATTGAAAAGAATGATGAACTTATCTCTTTCAGTTGGTGAACAACATTTTCCAAGATTCACATATTTAGGCTTCATCTCAGCCCCCAAATTAATCAATTCGAACTGTAAAGATGAGCTATGAGTCTTCACATTTGTTGGTCTTCTAAATTTTTCATTTAAATCAAACATCCATTCTAAAGTTCTGACTCTCTTAGGGATGAAATTATCGAATTTTAGCTCAGCCTGATGTTCTTCATCATCAATAATCGCCCCTTTAAATGCCTTGTCATTCGTTAATAATTCTATAATATGATGATCGTCGTTGAACACTCGTAGGTTGGTAATCATATCCAAAACCGAGGGCCTCAAAAGCAATTCAACAGAGCACCGATTATTAGAGGGCACAAGCCTCGCAGCTGATGTGGCCAACAAGTCAGCTGCTGCATTCTTAAGTCTTGGAATCGATACAATATTAAATGCATTAAAACATTTGAGTAAATACCATACTTCATTTTGATAAGCTTTTAAATGAGGAGAAATGCAATGTATTTGATTTCAAATTTGTTTTACAATTATTTCAGAATCTCCAAACACTTTCAGATTACTTGCCTTTAATTCAATTGCTTTCCTTAAACCTTGAACCAACGCTTCATATTCAGCTGTGTTATTTGTACATTCAAACTCTAACCTACATGAAAGAAAATGTTTGTTCTTCTTAGGGTCAATCAGGACACAACTGGCTCCTGACCCTTCTAACGTTTTAGAACCGTAAAAAAAAAGTGTCCAGAAATCACTAACTACTGTGCGGGAATTTACATCTACTTCTACTGCTAAGCCTACTATTTTACAATCGATTTCATCAACCTATGAAAAATGAAGGAGATAAGGTTGAGTGTCTGATGTGTCGCTGGCTTCTTCTGCTTGGTAATTTCCTGGTTCTAACTCAATAAAGTAATTTCCCAAAATAGAATCCACTGGTTCGTTTTTTTCTTCGAATTGAGTAACGTTGTGTTTCATGTGGGGTTCCCTCAAAAATTTAATTTGATTCGGGCTTCCTTTAAACGACAGCCACATATGTGACCAGTCCGAGGAAAAATATCCGTTTAGTTTTTCCGACCAGTCCCTCCTCAAAACAAGCCCATAAGCTTTTGGTATGTCAGCCACCACAATATCAATAAATTGACACACCTTATCATTTGAAGACAAGCGGACTAGAACATCCTCCATTTCCCCAATTACCTTCACATTCGTTCTATCCAACTGAACAACCCTCTAGGTGGATGGTTTAGGCTGCCCATTTATCCTTTTGCAGACCAACAACGGCATGACGTTAACCGATTCCCCTGAGTCTACCAGGAAATTATGTACATTGTGGTTAAAAATTTCAAAAGTGAGAAGAAAAGGTCGATTCTTGCTCTTAGGCTTACCTCCTATACTTGCTTCCCCAATTTCTTCTTCTTCCTTGGGCTGATTGTCAGTGGGCAGCCCCTCCTTTGATGCTTCAAGTGCTTTCAATAACTTTTCTTTCTGCTGCGGCACCTTGCACATTTCAAATAATGAGATATTTTCCCTTACCTTCTTTATATCTTCCACAATGTCATAATCCATCTTCGGTTCGGTGGGATTTGGTTTACCATTATTCATTTTTTCTTCATTGGGATTGGCAAACACGTTATTCTGTCTAGGATCTTGACTGGTGATGGTAAATTTTGGAATTTTATTAGCTGAGGAGTTATTTTGAAATTTCTTAAAATTCCTTTGAAGTCTTTTAATCTTTGGGAGCATGAGACTATTTTCTTTAGCCAACCCTTGGATTCTTGTTATTACATTTGTTTCCAGGATGTCCTCGTGTCTCAAAACCTTTTCCTCCTTGGCATCAAACAACGAAACACAGTCCCATAAAACCATGGTCTCATCCTCTTGTTCTTTCGTTGATGTATTGTTGTCTTTCCTTTCTTCATCTTTATCTTCTGTCAATTTAGAATCCAATAGCTGATTCATAACCAACGTCATTGAATTTATCCATTGAGGACAATTCTTTTCAGAGTGGGGTTGTTGGTGGAAAGTGCAAAAATTGTCCATTCCTACCTCTGTTAAATTCATAGATGCAGGATTGTGCGAAGGGGGTTGGGATTGATTGCTATCTTCCCTTTTCTTGTAATAAGGCTTGTAGAAATTTTGAGCTTCCTTTTCCTTTTCCAAGTCTATGATTCTGTTAGAAAGCTTCTGCATCAATTTTGCTATTCCTTCGAAATCTGGTGACTGCTCTTCCTTAGGCTTGGTAAACAACAAAGCTTTCCTCCCCACATTTTTTTCTCCTGACTGTTCGGGATAATCTTCGATACTTTCCCTTTCAGTGTCTACTCTCTCGGCCTCCTCATAGGTCTCCACTAGCGTAGGCCTGGCCTTCATTTTCACAAACATGGCCAACTCGGGTCCTAGAGTTGAGGTATAATATTCAATCAGGACTTTATCCGAAGTTTTGTCAGCTTCAGAAAAATTCTTAAGATAGGCTGCAAATCTTTGGGTGAAACTATGCACCTTCTCCTTACTTTCTTTCTTTAAGGTGCATAGTCCTTTCATGAGAGCTGCATGAGTCTTTTGGGTTGCATACTTACTTCTAAAAATCCTCTCGAAGGTATCCCAATCAGGGATAGAATTTGCAGGCAAACCAAAGTACCACGATGCTGCTGCTCCTTTAAGGGTGTGTGGGAAAAGTCTACAAACTACATCCTCATATTCCCCAGCCCTTAATCCTTCTATTGCCAAATAGAAACTTTGCAAGTGGTCGTCTACTAGCATCTTCTCATTTTGGTCAAATTTGGCCAGCATCTTTTCAAAAGATTGAGGTAAATCATGCAAAGTAAGTGTTAGGTTTAAAGATGATCTGGCTTTTCAGGTAGGTGGTGGATTCGGTGGGTTGGGTGGTTGATTTGCGTTTATGGTTGCCATGAGTCTGGGTGGAGAGTGAGGGGGTGAGCGAATAGGAGTATGAACAGAAGAACTGTGAGGAGTATCCGGGCCCACTTGATTCAAAGGCCGTACAACTTCCTGTAAGGCTGTTTCTACAAGTTCTTCCAAATCCCCAACCAGCACTGAGTCTTCCAATATAGGATGATCTTTCCTTTTATATTCTCTTCTGGGAAATTCAGGGATAATCGACAATCCTCCAACCTTCTTCACGTATGCCCTAGTGTGTCTTCTCAGATCATTAACAACTTTATTGTTGACAGAATACAAATGTTCTCTACCCCCCTCTTCAGGAATTGGATTGGAAAACAAATTGCCTCATGAATTGTTACCGGTGGAATGATCTTGAGAAAATGGGTTTCCTCGGCCAGCCATGCATTGGCGTCCCTCCTTCTAGCGCCAGAAACTGTTGAGGCCTAGAAATTCGCAGGAAACAATAGCAAGGGATTCTCCCCAATCAACGTTCCCAACTAGCCCGTGACTGTTTGGTGTAGGGAATTCGTCCGGTTTGCGGTCCGACTACCGTAGGTCAAGTAATAAAAATAAAAGGTTTTACCAGTTTCAGCCTGATCCACCGTAGATATTTTGTATTTTTTACTTTGAGTATGATATGCAAGTGCCTACCTAACATGCAGATTGATTGAGAATGCAAGGAGTGTTCACAATGTGATGCGCAAGTTCTTACCTCTCGTCTTAAACTCTCTCACATCTAAATCACACACAATTAGAAAATAAATACTAACTAGGCTATCTCTAGAGAGCTAGATATTAATTCATGAGTAATGTAATACTATTTACATGTCATGGCAAATCACAGATAGCTGTTCCTAGAACCAAACATATAAACATGAATAAAAGTATACATGACAAGATAGTTTATCAACAATTAAAAATTCCATTACTCATAGTGGAAAATATCACCGAAAATACTAGAGAACATTCAGGCAAGAACATAGGTTCAGAAAGTTAGAACGTTCTCACAGTTAATGAAACACAGTCGAAAACGAAACAGTTCCCCTTCAACATTGTTCATTTTATCACATTGGAACATTCCACATAGCACTTTCTCCAACAGGCAAAATTTGCAATTTCTTATTATAAAACGAAGTAGTTCCTCTTACAAACAATAGTTCACAAGTTTTTCCAGGGAAAAAGCCCCCTGTAAACTCTAACTTTCCTATATTTAAACCAAATCAGCCAACTTGGGCTGCCCTAACTGTGTGACCTTTGGGCTCCTCAAAACCGTCTAATATCACCATTTTGTCTTTTCTGTGAGTACTCATGATTCACTTCATGCGTTACGTTTTCAGATTTCAACTTATGAGTACTTACCAAAGTGGGATCCGCTTGGTAACTGACGAATCTTTCCAAGCTTGGGATTTTGTCACCATCGATTCTGCCTTGTCTTTCATTTGTCCTTCTTGAGATCCCGTTGATTTCAGTATGAACTCTGCCTAACACAGTCCAACCAATTTTCTGCTGCTTCGTCTCCCAGCTATGCCTTCTCGCAGTAGTAATTTGTAAAAATCTCTTGAGTCCGTCTGCAATTAAACGACATTTATCATTAATTAGGACTACTTTTTTTCAATAAAATCAAACTACATCAACAAATTGACTAGTCATCAAAAGAGGCCCTGTATTGCGCTCTCGTCATGAAAACCTTAAAAAGCACCAGAACCACTGTCTCGCCCACACAGGGGTTTAAAAAAACTCACAAAACGATGGGAAGAGAAAAACTTATCGGCGGCTTGAAACATTAAAACATCGGCTGTGTAGTCTCACTCACAGCCGCGTTAGTGGGTCTCAAACAGGCAATGGGATCTGTGAGACCGTTAAGTTTATCAGAGTCGGAAGAGCTAAAATCCAAACTCTGGGCGGAAAAGTTCCCAGTCGGCGAGCGGAAAGACATCAACATCGGACAATTAGTGCCTTACACAGCCGCAAGGGCGGAGGAGGAAAGACTACAAACCCTCTGGTCCAAAGACAAAGCGACGAAAAACTGACAAAGCATCGGCGGGCGGAGCAGTTATATGGCGGCTCCCAAGATCCAAACCATAACTTTTGCTATGCCGCAAGATCAATGTAAAATGCTAAGTGTTCGGAACAACTTAAGGTCTCGCAGCGGTCCAAAAACTTGTTTCACTTCCAAAACAACGGCTTCACAAAGACCAAATACCCCGACTCAACTTTGACCAACCTCCGATAATATAAACAAGTCAAACGATACGACGCGACATTGGAGAAGTCAAGATCCTCCTGCAGAATAATCATCGTTCAATTTCCGCAACGGAGGCTTCCTAAGGAAACATGGCTCCAATACGTTGTTTAAATGGCCTTCGAAACAATGGCTAGCATGAGAAATAAGCTTCGGAGAACAAAGAAAGAAATCGTGGCTCAAAGGGAAACAAACCAAACTCTAAATTCCACAACCCACAACAGTTTCAAACATAAGCGATTTTCTGAAAAGCATGAAGAGATTTAACCTCAAAATAGTCCAAAATTAAAGCAAAACAAATAGAGTTCATGGATCCAAACGATTCTAGGTAATGCTAAAAATTAACAAGGGGGTCCAAAATTTGAAAATTTGGGGAAACAGTTGCAGCTGCAACAACTACATTAAGGTATCAAAGCTGTGGGTTGCAGCATTGTAGTACGCTACAAAGTGGTATCTACAGAATGGTTCTAGCGCTTCAGCGTGGTATCAACTTTGCAGATTGCAGTGTTGGGCCTGAGAGGACCAGTTTGAATAGTTAACAGAGCTGTCGGTTACAGTAGTGGGCCTAGATAGGCCAGGTGAAAATAAGTAAATGGTTTTAATTTTGAATTACTATGTATCTAACAAATGGTGTTTGATAACACATTTTGCAGAGTCATAGTGCATTTTGGAAGAGTGGGTTGTTGGCTCAGCCATGAGAACCTATGACAGATATGAGGCACAGGATTCCTACGAGCGTGCGCAAGATGATATGGGGGAAAATGTACGAGCTAGATATGATGATATAGAATGTAATGGAAGGATATTTCAAGAGACGCCTCTGGACATTGCAGCCACCATGAGAAGCTTGATTAAAGCTCAGGAAGAGAAGCATTAGTTGAATGCTTCAATGTTGCAAAGTTTGACAGACATCCAAAGATGAATGAGCTTGGGGTGACATCCAACAAAACCAAAAGGTAGTAAGAGCAGTAACAGAAAAAGAAGGAGGTATTCTAGTAGATCTCCTGACTCGGAAGAATTCATTGAGGATTCCAGCTCTTCATCTCATGGGGAAAAGAGAAGGAGACATTATAGGAACAACTCATGGGATGAGTTTAAGAAGGCAAGGCCTCCTACCTTCAATGGTGAGACAAAGAACGGTTAAGAAGCTGAGGCTTGGCTTCTTGGGATGAGGAAATATTTCCAATTCCAAGACTATTGTAGAAATATGAAGACAAGAGCTTCCATCTTCAATCTGAATGGAAGAGCATCCCTATGGTGGGAGCACGTCAGGCAAGTGAAGAAGATTAATGAAAGGAAAATTGTGTGGAAACAATTCCAGAAGTATTTCAAGCAGAATTACATCTCTAAGAGGTACTATGATGATAAGATCAAACAATTTTATGAGTTGAGATTGGGACAACATACCATGGAATAGTATGCAAGCAATTTCTTGGAGTTGTTGAGATATGTTAGGTACATCAAGGATGAGAAAGTGAAAATCCAATGTTTCCTGAGTGGATTGCCTCAGTCTTATAAAGATAGAATTGAGTTTTATGAGCCTAGAACTCTGGAAGAAGTAATAAGGAAAGCTAAGTATTGCTATAGAAAAGTAGAGGCAAACCTGACTATCATAAGACATGGAAGGAAAGAAAGAATGAGAATTCTGACCAAAGGAAGAAAGGTTTTAAACCTTCTAACTTCGGGAATCAGCAGAAGCAACCATCCCAAGCTGAGAAGAAGCCAGCTAGAGTGGTGGGAGAAAATCTAAGAGATCCACAATAGATTAGAGAACCACTCCAATATTGGAAATTTGGAGGACCCCACATGCGTCGGTATTGCCCACTCGAGAATGAGAGTGCAAGGCCAACTTACAACCTTCAAGAGGCAAAAACAATGGGTCAAGTAGCAAGGGCCATCCCTAGGATTTATGCAGCACTAGAGTACCGCTAGGCAGACCACCAGTCGACTGTGGTCGAATTTGCAGGTAAGATTTCTGAGAAATATATTTCTATTTTGATTGACCCTGGTTCTACCCACAGTTACATCGTTCCTAGATTAGTGGATATTTGTGCATTCAAGAAAGTAAGGGATAGAAAATCGTGGTTATTTCAGCTAGCCACTGGAACTAAGAGAAAGGTTAGTGAAGAGGTAGAGAAATGTCCATTGGTGATGAATTGATGGGTTGCTTGTGTAGATATGAATGTTCTACCCCTTGGTTCCTATGATGCACTCATTGGAATGGATTGGTTAGAATCTCACAGGGTAAAGCATGACTGTTACCGTAAGAATTTTGAATGCATGGATGAAGAAGGGAACCTGAGAGTAGTAAGAGGAATTCCAAAGGTAACTTATGTGAGCTAGATTTCAGCAATGCAGTTGAATAAATTTTGTAGGGAGAGTCGCCAGTTGTATGCAGCTCATATTGTGGAGGTAGAATGAAACTCCTAGGCTGGAGGACTTCCAGGTATTGTAGGAATTCAGGGATGTTTTTCCTGATGAGATTCCGGGGATTCCTACAAAGAGGGACATTGATTTCACGATTGAAATTGTGCCAGGAGCAGCACCAGTGTCCAAGACACCCTACAGAATGAGTACGTCGGAAATGTTAGAGCTGAAGATGTAGTTGAAAGAGTTGTTGGAGAAAAAGTATATCAGGTTGAGTGTGTCTCCTTGGGGAGCACCAGTTCTATTTGTAAAGAAGAAAGATGGTACACTCAGATTGTGTATTGATTACAGACAACTGAACAAAGTTACAGTGAAGAATAAATATCCTTTGCCTAGAATTGATGACCTCTTTGATCAAATGAGAGGAGAAAAGGTATTTTCCAAGATTGACTTGAGGTCAAGATACCATAAAGTGAGAATCAAGGATGAAGACATTCATAAGACAACCTTTAGGACAAGGTATGGAAATTATGAGTTTGTAGTGGTACCATTTGGTCTCACAAATGCACCAGCTACATTTATGTGCCTTATGAACAATGTTTTCAGCACGTATTTGGACAAGTTTGTTCTTTTTTTCCTTGATGACATTCTTGTTTATTCTAAGAATGAGGAAGAGCATGAAAATAATTTTGAGATTAACATTACAATTACTTAGGGAGCATCAATTGTATGCAAAGTTGAGAAAGTGTGACTTTTACAGAGATAGGATTTAGTAATTGTGTCACATTATCTTAGAAGAGGGTATATCTGTGGACCCTAAAAAGATTGAAGCCATTATGAATTGTCCTATTCCAAGAAACGTGACATATGTAAAATATTTTATGGGACTTGCGGGATACTACAGGAGATTCATTGAAGGATTCTCCAAGGTTGCACATGCCATTACTTCTTTTCAAAAGAAGGGAATAAAGTTTGAATGGACAGTGAGGTGTGAAGAAAGCTTCCAACAATTGAAGAATCTTCTCACGAGTGCACCAGTTTTGAAAGTTGCAGGCCCAGAGAAATATTTTGTGGTGTGTACTGATGCATGTGGTCAAGGGATTGGAGGAGTCCTTATGCAAGACAACCACGTGATATGTTATGAGTCCAGAAAGTTGAAGGAACATGAGAAGAACTGTGCTACTCATGATTTGGAACTTGCAGCCATAGTACAAGCTCTCAAGATGTGGAGGCATTACCTTGATGGGTAGAATGTTTGAGCTAAGGACAAACCATTGTGGTCTGAAGTATTTGTTTAATCAGCCTACTCTAAATGCTAGGAAAGATAGATGGCTGGAGTTTTTATGTGAGTTTGATTTTGAGATCAAGCACATAAAGGGGAAAGAGAATAAGGTAGTTGATGCGCTCAGCAATAAGGTGCAGGAAATGCATGTGGCATCTGTTAGTGTTTTCCAATCGGAGTTGAGACAACAGATTGTTAATCATACTACTGGAGATGGATTGTATGTGCAAGTCAAGGACAAGTTGTAGTAGCAAAGCCTTGAAAATAAGTATGAGGGATATAAATTGGAAGAAGATGGACTTCTTATTTATAAGAACATAATTTACATTCCAAATGTAGCAGATTTGAGGAGAGTTGTTATGGACGAGATCCATCAAGCTCCATATTCTGGTCACCCGAGATGTGAGAAGACAATTGCAACAGCCAGAAAGCAGTACTTTTGGCCGGGAATGAAAACTAACATAGCTGAATACATTTCTAGATGCATGAAATGTCACTAGGTGAAGGTTGAGCATCAACACCCAGCAGGTTTGTTTTAGCCTTTGCCAGTTCCGGAATGGAAATGGAAAGTTATTTCCATGTATTTCATTACGGTATTTCCAATGACTTGGAGACAACATAGTTCCATCATTGTTGTGGTGGACAAGTTGACAAAGGCAACCCATTTTATACCGGTTAAGTCTATGCATAAGATTGATGACATTGCAAAGGTTTCATGAAGGAGATTTTCAAATTGCATGGATTTCCAGAGGCAATAGTTTTTGACAGAGATGTCAAGTTCACTTCCAATTTTTGGAAGGGATTATTTACAAATTTGGGTACGAAGCTAAAATCCAGCACCACCTACCATCCTTAGACTGATGGTTAGACAGAGAGATTTAACCAAGTGCTTGAAGACATGCTTCGCATGTATGTTATGGACAAACCAACCAAGTGGTAAGATTATTTACACTTGGTAGAGTTTGCTTATACCAATGGACAAAAAGCATCCTTGGGGATGAGTCCATCTAAAGATTTGTATCGTAGGAGGTGTAGGACACCCGTGACTTGGGAAAATCCAATGAAAAAGGTTGTGATTGGTCCAACATTGCTCAAGGAGATGGAGCAGGAGGTTGTAAAGATCAGGCATAATCTGAAAGCAGCCCATGACAACTAGAAAAGATATGCTGATAAGCATAGGATGAACAGAGAGTTTAGTATTGGGGATCATGTTTACCTCAGAGTGAGGGAAAAGAAAATTTCCTTGAAACTTGGAAGTTGTGCCAAGTTGCTACCTAGATATTGTGGGTCATTTGAAGTGCTTGAAAGAATAGGGCCATTTGCATATAGACTTGCATTGCCTTCTAGCACTAGGGCTCATAATGTTTTTCATGTTTCTTTGCTTAAGAAATATATACATGACCCTAACCATGTGATAAATTGGGATGTGATTCAGGTGGAACCCGAGGGAGAGTTCCAAATCAAGCCAATGCGCATCCTCGACAAGAAGGTCACCATGCTCCAGAACCGAGCCATATGACAGGTAAAGGTGGAGTGGGAGAACTACAGTCCTAAAGAGGCTACATGGGAGCTAGAGGATTCCATACGATTGGCAGATCCATTTTTGTTCGAATATGCAGAACACTAAGGGCGGTGGCGATACCAGTGTAGCATTTTGTTCAAATTTTGTAAAGCACCGAGGACAATGCTATTGAAGGGGGAGGGAAATGTAACACCCCAGTTTCAAAGCAAGGAGCTCAAGGTAAAAGCCCTACACTTGATTAATGTTTGGAATATAGGAGATAATGGTTGATGCCTATGGTTTATGTGCTAAGGCAAGCACATTTGTAAACATCATGTAAATATGCAAATTAATGAAAACCCATAGCCAGCTATGTTAATGCAACAAAAAATGAGATGGGGGAATGTTTTTCCTAAAGATAAGGGGGAGGGAATGTTAGCCTTGAGCTAATTTGGGGAAAATCCATGTGTCATGGGGAAATCCCATCAAAACTGTCAACTACCATTTTTCTTGTCTTTTCTTCCCAACCATTTATTTCTGCTAGAATGTGGTTGAGGTAGTTATTGCATGGAAGGGGGAAGAGTATGGGGAAATTCGAATTGGGCAGAGCACCCAGTTTCAAATGTCGTGTTTTGCTTGCATGAACAAGAAAACACTAGAACCCGTATGCTAGTTGGATTGACGCATTACATATTCATTTTGGATTCACGTTTTGAGAGTTGTGGGACGTCTTACTCATCCACCATCTTGATTTTCCATCTTCACTCTCCATTCATGAGGAAAGCTCTTCAGCAGCTGAGTTCTTCTTGTGTGTGTATCCTTCACGTTCTGCAAGTATTTTTCCCTTCGCAAGATTGTGATTGATGTGTTGCAATGTTAACTTGAACTGCATAGTGTATGAGACCCTGTTACTCGTGTTCCAGAGTAAAACCGGTGTTGCTGAGTCTCCCTGTGGTTGTTGTGTTGTGCACCCTGGTTCGGGTATGAACTATGTACAAGACTTGGGAATGTGAGAGACGTAGAATGTGCTTGAAAAACCTAGTGTGAAACCTCACTATAAGATAAGAGTGGTTGGTGAACCTGCTATGCACATCCTGAAGAGCACTAGAAGGGAAGGTGTAGCCTGAGGGGCTGTGGAGCAAAGAAGGGAACACTCCCTTGTGTTGGGTGTGTAGGAAGTGGGGGAGCCAGGACAAATAGGTCTTGTGAAGGTGTTCTTAGCTCTATAGATGAGCTCAATAGCTTAGCAGTTCTTCCTGCCCATTGTCTTAGAATCATGATAAACCCAATTGGAAGGATGGCTTGGCTGGTAGCCTGATAAACCCATCTGTTGACTTGGCCGTGTCTTTTTGCATTTGAATTTATGAGTAACCTTTGACTGTGTACAGTTTGGTAAACCCATCTTTTGGCTTGACTTGTCCTTAAGGTGAATGATTGGCTTGACTGTGATTAGTTTGTGAAACCCAACTATGAAATGGCTTGGCTGAGTGGCCCTTGAAACCCATCTATTGGTTGTTCTCCCTTGCAGCCTGATAAACCCAACTGTGTTGGCTTGGCTGAGTTCTATTGCACCCTTGGCTATGCATGAGTCTTCTAGTGTTCCCTTATTCCTTGAGGAAATAATGCCCAGCTCGAGGTTGGAACTGTTACTAAGAGATTGATGAGCTCACTAGCCTATGGTTGGGTGAAATGTTGTAGTGACATTGCTGGTTGTGGGACAAGTTCTCTTCAAGATAAGTGTTCTTGTCTATTTTAATCTCTGCAATTGTATTTCTTGCATTGTAATGGCTTGATGGAATATGATGAATATGTTGGCTGTGTTGCATTGATGAATTGTTCCTTTGAATAACTACAATTCTAGGCATCTATGTATGATTTCCCTCAATGCATTATTGAACTAAGTTGCAGGGTTAGAATGTCGGATTGATGTTTGTCTGGATGGCCAAGTCTGTTCAAAGACATCAATTAGCAGGTCGAAATTTGAGCAGAAACCCTCTTCTGTAATGGTTATTCCGCAGTCGGGATGCGAGATGTAGAAGACATCTTTAGGCAGATTTGGACCACCGCAAATTCCTATGTGGAATTCCCTTTCTACAACTTGCAGGATGCAGGATGTAGAGATGCCTTTTTGCAAATTACATCTTTCCGCAGTTTTCATTCTGCAACACACCTTTCCGATGCGGGATGCAGGATCACGGTGTCGTGATTCCCTCAATTCCCAATCTTGCAATTCAAGTTTCCGCACCGTCGATCCTTACTGTATGATTCTCCGCCGTTGATATGTTTTCGATGCGGGATGCGAGACATGAGATTGCGACTCTCGTAAATTTTTGACCCTACAACTCGGGCTTTTCACACCATTGATTTTTGCAGGTGGATTCTGAGTCGTTGATTTGATTTCGGATACAGAACCCTTTGTGATATTTGGATGTCATCGTTATTTCTCTCCGTCGTTCAAACTCCTCTGAGATCTTTCCTTGAATATCGTTGAACTGATCAATGGAAGATGAGAGGGAGCATGACGGTGTTGGAAATTTTGAGAAGTGGTTGCGGCCATGCCTTGTGATTTGATAAACAGTAAAGGTTCTCGATGAAATATTTAATTTCGCATGATAATGGGGTATGGGTACATGACAGGAAGGGTTAGATACAATCACAACAAGGAATCTAAAATCAATTGTAATCAAGGTAAATATAAAGAACTCTTACGATAAGGTTAGTTGGATGTATTTGAGGATTAATCTATGTCAAATCCGATTCGACGTGCAATTTATTAAATGATTTCTTGTATCACTTCAGTATCTCTTTGTTCTTATTAATGGTGCAACTTCCAGTTTTTTTCACCCAGGAAGAGGAATCAGGTAATGTTTTTTGCTTGCCCCTTTATTGTTTCTCCTTGTGGCAGGGAATTAAGCAGATCTATCCTAAAAGAAAAAGGACAAGGAGATTCAAATGCATTCAAAAGGGGAAAGAAGATTCAAATGTATTCACATTGGAGGAGATTGTTGGATCTCTCACACTTTATTTGTTAATGATATTTTAATTTTTTGTAAAGGATCAAGTATTGATATGGAGATCTTGTATGGTATCCTTGCTCTCTTCTGTTCTGCTACATGTATGCAGGTTAATGAGCGAAAATCTAGTATTGAGGGATTGTGTATTGATGAGGACGAGATGACTTATTTTAAAAGTATATTTTCGTATAATTGTTATGCCTTTGATATGGGATCTTGAATCTCTTAGGATTCCTTCTTAAACTTACCTCATATAGCCTAAAATATTGGAAGTGGATTATCTCAAAATGTGACAAAATAATCTCTAATTGGAGCTACAGGCGGCTATTAAGAACAGGTAGGTTGGTACTTGCAAAATCTATACTAGCGGCTACTCCAGTCTACTAGATGTCCCTTGGTTGAATTCCCAAGGTGTTTTGGAAGCTATAAGGAATTTTTTTTATTGGTTTGAGAATTGAAAAAACAATGAAATGGTGTGGATAAAGTGGTGGGAACTGGATTTTCCTAAAGTTCAAGGAGGATGGGTCATTAAATATCCAACATTGTTTCAAAATCCCTTACGACAAAGAGCATTTGGAGGGTTATTATGGGTATTTGTCATTGCAGAGAGGTTATCAATATACAAAAATATATTAAACCCCAAACTCTTATGGAATGGATTCAAAAACCAATTAAACCTATCCAAAATGTCTCCACCATTTGGAAAGCAGTAGTCCCTGCCTTCAATGTAAGTAATAGTAAATGCATTGTCCAAGAAGGTGGGAGATGGTTGCAGTCTCTGAGTTTGAGTCGGTGAAGTTTCATGGGTAGGAAGTGATCAAACACACATTCTGCCTTTTCATATGATCTTGTAGCTCATATTTGAAGGGATTTTACACTTAATCAAATCGCAGATAAACATAATTCTAATAAATTCAAGCAAAGGTGGCTATGTGATGAATTTTTGGGATTTAGAGATGTAAAGGCTCTGATATGGAATTATTTCCTGAAGTATCTTATGATTTATCATATCCATCTTCAACCAAGAGTTAATCAGTTGGTTTGGAATCATGATGCTCAAGGAAATTACACTCCAAAAAAGGGTTATGAAGCTCTGATGGGAGAAATCAAAACTATTATCCCAATTTGGTGGAGGTGGTCCTTATGGAAGTCCAGTTTCCCTACAAAATAAAAAAATTATCATGTGGTTCTCCCTGTGGAATAAAGCTTTAACCTGAGATATATTGTTGCGTAAGTGCTGGGAAGGTCGGGGGAGATGTGTTTTGTGTGGAATAGAAGCATAATCGACCTACCATAGTATTGCTGAATGTAAGTATTCTATACAGGTATGGAAGGAACTAGAAGTTATCTTGAAATTCAAACATGTATGGAAAGGTTCAACTATTCAAGAATCCTTGAAATCTTGGATCTTAAATTTATAGTTCAGTGAATATATGAGTCTTCCCATTGTTGTGACCTGGAAAATCTAGAATGCTAGGAATCATCAGATTTTGAACACAAGTATGTATCTCCTTTAGGGTGTGCAAACAAATATTCTCCAAATTTCAATTGTTTTCCTCAATCCGACTCGGTTGTCAAAATCAGACTGGTGAAAGAAGATCTAATCAACGAGGAAATACCATGGTCATATTTCGATGGTGCAATTGAAAGGGATAACAACGTAGTAGGTGCACGAGGACTTCACTTAGTGAACCTCTTACATAGCACGTACGATCATGGGATATTAAAGAATACCCTTAATTTCCAGAGATATTGACCCAAACTCTTTTTGTTGAAACCCCCTCCCAATACTTAAAACCTCCTACCCTCCCTTTTTTATACCTCAATCCTTATAAACCACCCTACCCACCCCCACCTTAAACCCCTCATCCCCCCAATACCTGCAATATATTGGTTCAATTTTTCATAATTTTAAAACCCACAATATGAACTAACGTGATAGGATATTGGTCAACAAGTGAAGACCCCGTGAGTAGGTGAAGGTGGGGTGCTATATCTCTCAAAGATCATAAAATACACTTTCAAGGTAGGCCTGGGAAAAGGATCAAACAACTTTGTTGAACTATGTGCTCTTTGACTACTATGACTTCTTGCAGTGAAGATTGGCGTTAAGAATCTTCAAGTTTTTGGAGATGCTAAAGTTGTTATTAATTGGTTAAATGATCAACATCAATGTCATAACATTTTTCTGCAACCAATCCTGGAAGAATAAAAGACTTTAAAATAAAGCATAGAAGAGATTACCTTTGTCCACATTTTCAGGGAAAGGAATAAGGAAGTAGATTTACTTTCAAAAAGAGGTCTGAATATGAAATATGGCGAAAGATTCATTGTGCATGAAGTGCTAGATAAGATTGTAGATAAAGAACAATATTTTTCTAGGACCCTCCTTGAACTACCTACATATCTTAGCATTAGTGGTTAATCTTAAAACCTACAGGGCTACTTGATTATAAATGGTTTTTTTATATATATTATTAGAACTTATCCAAACCTTAAGACTGCTTATGCTAATACAAATTTTGAAAATGGAATGTATTAAATGATCAGATATCATAAATGACGGAGGACGGTAAAGAGATAGATTCTAATTTTTTCCTAAAACATATTTTGTATAAGTGTTTATACTTTTTGTAATAATTTTGTTGAAGGTGGAGACCTAGACTTAGTAAACCATAATTGAGACCACGACTATGTAAATTAATTTGATATATATAACAAGAGCCATGAGGTGGCAATGTCCTCCGGTATTTAAAAATTAAATTTTAATTATGAATAAATTACATCATGGTTAGTTGGTGATTGGTGATTTTAATTAAAGAACGAGAAACATCACATGGTTTTTTTTATGGAAGACATAAATTTATGTTCTTTGATTTGGAAGCTTTCAATTAAAATTTGGATCAATTATTCAATTGAAATTTGATTCAAACACAAAATTACAATAAGAACATAAACTCGTTGGTCGAAGGCTTAAAGAGGAACAAAATTAAGTAAGAAACCCCAAACATGACAATTCATTTTGAATCTTTATGCATTTGAAGGTTGTATATATTTGAGCTCATTGTTTTTTGTTTGAAAAAGTCAATAATTGGACAAGCACATTTGTTTTTTGTTTTTGAAAACTTTTCTAAAAGCTCTAAGGATTTTTTATAAATTCATAGTTTCACTTAATTCACATGAATTTGTATTATAAAACTTTACCAAGCAACTTATAATTTGAAGATGAGTAATGACAATAAGTAGTGACACAAGTTTGATTTATCAAAAACATTGAATTTGTTCACTTAGAGGTCACTGTTTAATTTTAATATTTGATATTTCTGTCCTAAACATATTTATTTTTTAAGTTGCAAATGTAGCTCTAAATTGTATATCTTGAGTCTTTGTCAAGTTGGTTTATTTCTATGGTTGTAACAAATTTTTTTATTTTACTCCCCATTCAGCTTGAAATCTAATGCTATAATATGAACATGTTAAACTTTGTTAACCAAGAACATATTTATGTGCCAAACCAGAAACAAATCTCAACACCAACTACCCACCTAAAATGTGTTTGAAATTGAATTTGAATGGTGCTTTCACAATGCATGGATAAATTTCAACATTTGGTTTCAATGTGGCCACATAATTTTGAAAGAACTATTAATTATTTTATAAATATTCTATTTATTAATCTCATTAATGCAAATTAAAATATAACATACAAATTAAAATTTATGACATGTATTTATACCAAAAGTTTGGGTGCATCATATCAATACCAACATAAAATAATATATATATATATATATATATATATATATATTTCATTGTATGAATTTTAATGACTAAATCCAACTAAGTTTTATAAAATATCAAGTAACTAATGATGTTAAAATTTGGAAATCTTGAAAATAAAGTTATTATTATTTCTTTATATTAATCACGCACCTTGAATGTGTTTCAAAGTAAAGTTGAATAGTGCTTTTACTCTCTCTCTGTATATATATATTTGATTTCAATGTAAATACACAGTGTTAAAAAAATATTAAATATTTTTAAATATTCTATTTATTAATCTTTTCAATACAAAATTAAAACATTACATACATTTAAAGTAAAAAATTAAATACTTCATATCAATATGCACATTAAATTGCGGGCAAGGGAGTAGAGTGACTGGCAAGTGCCATGTAAATGAAGGAATGTTGTAAAGGAGGTCTCAAATTATGGATTCCCATACCAAAAAAAATAAAAATAAATAAATATGGAGGGATTAAATTTATTTATATATATAATTCATTTTGTAAATTTTAAATAGGCAAATTTAACAAAATTCCATAAAATATTCATATTAATATTATATAATATAATTCATTGTGTAACTTTAAATAACCAAATCCAATGACATTCCACAAAAGATCCAATTTTGCATGGTAATTTCATTTTCCCTTTATCATTTTTAGGTTTTTCAGTCATAACTTCATCTCGGTCATGGCTTGCATTGGATGTTTGTTCACCTCCAGCATGCCTTGGAGCCTGGTTATGATTTATAAACATGACTTGCATTGGTTGATGTTTTGTTGCCTTATTTTAGATTTTATTTTCAAGTCTTTCTCTTCGTAGTCTTATTTTACTTTTGGATACTAACTGAATTAGGGGAAACGTTTTCTCCAGCCGAGGCCAAAAAAATATATTCTATGTTTACGTGATGCTCTTGACTCAAAGTGTTTGTTTGAGAAGCACTATAACCCTCATGTCATCCAAAATAGAGAGAGCATGGTAAACTCTGACAAGTCCTTGGCTAATCAACAATCCATCTATCTTAGTAAGCACAAAGCTTACAAATCCACATACTGAGCATCTGCAGCACCCACAGTTTGAGGCCAGTCATATCAGCCCATCTACTATAATCATATATGCCCCTTCAGTCAGTCATTTCAACTCCTGTCAGCCAACCTTCCCTCATCAAAAACTTGTGAATACGGAAGAAAGTGAAAAAGGAGAGCGAAATTAGTAAGCGAACCACACCGAATTCTTTATTTCGTGGATGGGATTAACAAAGGAAAAATTGTCTACCTCACATATTTATTCGCATTAATCTTATATCCCGACCAATATTGACAAATGGAATACATATGGGATATGTATGCCTCCCTCCTGGGACCCTTGAGAGATGCGCGAGTTTCAACACAAGCAACTACAACCATTGACGTTGAAATTTCGAAACCCCTAATAGAGTTATTATTCATTACATTGACAATAGAGTTATTATTCATTACATTGACAAAGTGGTAGGATTAAAAAATTATAATAAGCTAAAAGATTTATCAAACGTACCATTGTAGATAATAATTCATTTATTGAGCTGGTCTTTGGGCTTTGGAAAGCATTATTTTTACATAATCTCCCCTGCCTATACATGCTCCAGCATCAACTTTGGGGGCATGTGGCTTGTTATTATTCCACTTGGAACATTTTTTTTAGGTCATATGTCCATTAGCTCTTTGGAAAATATCAAGACGGAGAAGTATATACATAACCAAATCGCGGAGAAGTATATACATTAACCAAATCGCCCTCAACTCTGCTGATAATTTTAAAATGCAGTAATTAATTTACAACAGGGATTTCTAATTGCTCATTGTTCCTAACAGTCTTGTGCCATTTTCCATTTAGTCTGATATTTCATGTAAAATCGAGGAGGACTAGGCCAAGGTTTTCAGTATTTTTCCTTTCTTGACAAGAGAAACCAGTCTTTTTTGTTTCTTGACAAGAGAAACCATGGATATCGAAACCGACTATTTGGAGTCTTTTGCGCAGGTGCACATACTGTATTATAGGGTTTAACCCTTATTTACATTAGATAATTCTTGTTTTAATTTCCATGTTCATCCTGGTCATGGTTATAGTAAAGCTATGAGTTTTTCTCAGAGCGTTTGGAACTCTCTTAGTTTACTTTGGGTATGACAGTTCCAAGCTACGTGGGGAGAATGCCCTCGAGGTACTTGGTAAGAACATAAATCTTTTCGAAACATTTAATTGATTCATTTATATCTTTATCATTTCCTTGTTGCAAACATAAGAAGAATGGGTGTTAACTCCAGTTTGTTTTTATTGCATATTAATCACTGGGTGACCAGGTATTTACATCCCACATGATTGAATGGAAATCCAATGCCAGGTATGTTCTCTGAGCATTTTTTTTTGTAAGAGTTGCCATGGTAGTGTGAGAAGATCACGCTTGGTTTGAACACGTGCCATAATTCAATCTTCATTATAAATGTAAATTATTTTCTTTCTATCTCGTGTAGTAATCGCTTTAGATTTGGCTCCCTGTCTTGGCCACTCTCGGTTCTATTATGTATGAATACGAAACAACGATTTCCCTTATGATGTTCATTAAGCATTGAGGTTATATTTTTTTTTTGTATACTATAGATAAATCTGTAACTTGCAAACTGTGATATGGAATTCAATTCTATTACCATTTGGGCTTTCTTTTGATGAATGAATTGTCAATTTATTTCACTAAAATTCATTTATTTATTTCCAAATGAACTTAAATAGGGGAAGTTCTGTAAAATGAAAAATTATCATTTGACCTCCATGCCCTCTGCAAATGGGTTTGATTTTATAGAGCCAAAAGCTGAAAACAAATAGTTCAGTTCCGAAAGAGGGCAAGTGGTTAACAAATAAAGTTGTGCAATGCACAGAGAGAACAAAAGAATGCTAAAAAAGCAAGGAATGGTACAACAAGAACACAGTAAAGCCAGTTAAGTCTGATATTTTTATGTTTCTATACAAACATTGATATTTTTATGTTTCTATACAAACATTGGATAGGAGGTATACAAACATTGGATAGGACGCATGATGAAGAAACTAGAAATGAAAATAGCAATAAAAACCTAGACTCAATAAGTACGAGGGGACGGGGGACAGGTATTCACGTTAGGGTGAGGGAGCTAGATTCGGGAAGGAGAGGTGGAAACAAGGTCGAAAAACCATATCAAGGATACCTCACCTGGAGTCAATTTGTGAAAACTCTCACGGGCAGGTCAGCGAGCCTGTGGTAAACTATGTTACCAGAAACAAGAAACGAGAAACTGGAAACGAAACGAGAAACGGGAACTGTACGAGAAACGGAGTTTCAAGGTTTAGCATTCAAAGAAACGAAGAGAGAGAAAAATAACGAAAATAAAAATTCAGTTATAATTAATTAACAAAGATATTTTGTAGTATACCAACTTAAATTTAAGTTCATAGAAGACCCGATCACTGATAAATTGAATTCATAAATTGTATCTTCTTATTGAAATTATCACTATAATTGCTTCATGCAATGCATAAAAAACTTACAATATAGTTTGTAGCGAACAAAATAAAAATAAAAATTGAGTGTATTAAAAAAAACAACATTCCTTTAAAAACTAGATTGCAATGCTATTTATTTAAATTGATTCACTCTCAAGCTGCAATGGCTTTCATAAAAACAAAACATCTAACAAATATCAACATCATTACTCGTATTGTTTTCCACTGCAAACAACCATTGCATTTGCTCAACTGCTTGTTGCAAACATTGAATATAATGATCTTACTAAATATGAATTGTTGATTATGTTAGTGCAAAGTAACTCTTTTACTGAACATATAACTGTCCAGTATCTTTGCAACACCATTTGCAATTGCCCCCCCCCCCAACCAAAAAGAAAAAGAAAATCGCTTATTCTAGAAAAATAACTTTGCTTTCCATCAGTCTACACTAAATTTTAGACAATTTGGTTCATAATTTTTTCATATTTCTGAAACAGAAAAGCACCTGCTACCATCTCTGTTTCAGAAAAGACAATTTTTTTGTGAGAATTTAAACTTAATATTTTGTTTGTTTGTTTTACCTCTATATTTTTTTCTTTATACACTTTGTAAATACTCAATACTGTTTTAATTCTTAACCAGTGTACTATACTGTCAGAGAATGTTGTACTAAAAAATTAAAGGCGACTCTTTAAAATATGTTACAGGCATCAACCTTTTATCATATGCCTGACTACTGAAGGTGTTTCTATGATGTTGCAGTTTCTCACTGGACAATGGAAACCATAGGAAAAGAACTGATTTTTGGCCTTGTCAATCCAGCCATCAAGCACAGAAAGAATGAAAATAATTGCCCCCACAATGAAATAAGTGAATTTGCACCATAGAACGAGTTTTTTAAGACCGGTACTCGAAGCCCTTACCTACAAAGTCCTGTTTTTGGAAGGATTCTAGTGCTATATTATTTCCCTAAAAACCTGTGCTATATTATTTCCCTGAAAAACTTACACACTGGGCATCATGAAACAACAAAAACAAGGCAATTGTGACATTTTAACCAAAGTATCAGAAAGTAATTGATCATTCACATTTGTGAGAATAAAAGTTAACTTGCATAAAATATTAACAGCTGGTTGTAAAAGCTCATAAAGATGGTGGAAACTTCCAGAGAAATAATAACCTTGCCCAGAACAGATTATTTACATGACCAGAGTTAAAACTAACAAAATGAAAACCAGACAAGAGCCCTTAAGAAAAAGAGAACCAATGAGAGAGAGCGTGCGGGGGAGGGGTGTGGAAATTTTTTATCTACTTAGGGATTGAATACCAAACTAATCGATGTTCTCGGTGAGCAATGAACACTGAAAAGGGGTGCATAATAAGAAACACAAAATTTCCATGAAAAGGAGTACATAATAAGAAACACAAAATTTCCAAAAATTAAAAAAAATGATCTAGTAAGACTTAAACTGGACAATGTGAAACATTTCAGCATACCTGAGTGCTATTTGAAACTGGAAGTTAGATTGCACCAGCCCTTGCAACTCTATCCCTCCTGGCCTAAGCAATTGATGGTAACCAAGATCCTATTGACGTAAGTACAAGCAACTCCTCTGCACACGGAGAACAATAGAAGAGCCTCTCCTCCTTTACACAGTGGATTCTCCAAGTATCACAAAGTGTTTCTCTCCTGGCTCCACATCCTCACTGTTCTCACAGCAGCGATTTCTCTCCCACTCTGCTATAAAGTCGAGCACATGAAGAATTTAAGCCACTAAAGTCTGCGAACTGTGAAAGTAAAAAACTGGCATATACAAAGATCTAGAAGTTTGAGTAGACTTAGGACCGACAGTGGGGCGGCAAAGAGTAGGCTTCCTTCCAGAATACTCCATCCGAAAATTATATCAGCATTTAATTTATTTGACTTACCACCCACCAAGTCACCAGCTCGCACAAGAAACGGTCAGCAACTGACCACGTTCTAAGAAAAAGCACAAAACGTTGTGCTAAAACCGTTGTCCAGAACGGATCGTTTCGTAAGAAACGGTTTCTGCATTGTAGAAACGGAAACGGCCGTAAGAAACCGCGGTTTTCGTTTCGTTTTCGTTTCTACCTCGTTTTTTCTGGAGAAACGCATAGTCCCGTCACGTTTCTGGTAACATAGGTGGTAAACTGTAAAGGTGGTTAGTAGTAAGAGACTTTATAACATGTTTTCTTTTACTATATATATATATATATATATAATGAAATAATGTAGAATAAATGTTCATTTGGACAACAATAGGGTCCTCAATGTATTGGGGAAGCTTCGACATTAGCTCAGCGAAAGCCAAGGACTTATTGGACTTAGAGAATGAAAATGCCAAGTCTTCTGATAGGCTAGTGAAAGAAAACGCAGAGTCATACCGCTTACCTTAACAATCACCTTTCGCCAGGTCCATTGGCCCATACCGCTTGTAAAGAGTTGTCCTAATCAAAGGAAAACCACTGTGTTGGCTGGAAATTAAATTTATTAATTAAATAAATAATCCATTCTTAGACCTATACAGAAGTGGTCATTTTTCTTGGCATGGATAATATCAAAATAATATATGAAATAAAAAAATGTCCATACAATTAAATCAACTAACTTGGTCTAGAAAGTGTATTCTTAGGGTAATTCCACCAAGAGATGATGTGGTTCTGGAGTCACATTCCACATGTCCTGCAATGGAAATAACAATGGATATATCCAGTAAACACTTTCCAACATAATATCAACTCGCATTTAAATGTTATACTACAATAAGGTTGCCTGACTGATGCGGGAACTTGTGTTTGTATTCGACAAGATTTTTTTAACCATTGTATTAAAACGAAAACAACACAAATTTTAAAGTCTAAAACATAAATATACTAAATAAACATATACTCTTTATACCACCATCCTGTCAAACAATATAAAACAAAAAATAGAGAAAAGAGTCATGTCCTCTTGCTATATGAATAAAATCTTTGTTATCTATGAATGTTAACTTTCCACTAAATAATATTTAGATATGGAAATATTTTCTCTAATAGAATGCACTTTGAGGAGCTCATGGAATGATTTTTTAACGCACATATAAATACATTTTTGTTGATTTATAAACAAACCTAAAAAAATAGTTTAGAGGAGGAAGTTCAGGGTGAACCTGCAGAGCTACGATCATGGGCTTGTTGTGAGAATAATTGCAAATGATGCTTCCATATTCAATTCGTTCACCCATTGCATCTTCTACATAGACTTGGGGACCCCAGTGGATATTTCTTGACCCCTTTTCTATTATTTATTTTTCAGCTTTTCTCCTAACAGTCCTTACAAACTCGGCTGCGGACATCTTTTCATCACAGCGTCCTTCAACTCTAAAGTTAAATTCAAACCATTATTAAGCAAAACCTTGAACATGAATTTGTTCTCCTCATGTTCAGGCTTGGGTTTCTTCTTAGGAAGAACACCAAGGTAGCCAGCCCTCATTGATGCTTCTTTTCCTCCTGGTAGAAGATTGTCATCTTGGACACAATAAACCACAAATCATATAGGGAATACTATGTTCTTCTATTGCAAGGCTTGCCTACACGAATTTGCAAGAATTGATGCATGAAACCGGCTTTCGTTTGTTTATACAGAGAATGCTATGGCTGGGGTCAATTTCTCCCTAATTACTCAAAGCAAGTATGCATGTACAACTCAAAACAAGCTCCAGCGTTCCACCATTGCTACAAAGCTCGTCTCAGTAGCCTCAAAACCACTCTCATTTGCTAACGAACATTCGGGCTTCAAACTCTAATAATTGAAGTCCGGGAGGGAGGTACCTCCCATGCAGGACACAGGAGGAACCTTGAAAATCAGAAGCATTTTGGCATACCTTCATTATCAAAGAAAGACTAGTTCAGGAATGTCCGAAAAGAACCTATCCAAGGATTGGATTGGAACACTAGGCAGATGACCACTTGCGGAAATTGCAGATAGAACGAGAGACAATGAGTGACATTTGTACCGTTAAACACCCCTTGAACATGACACTAAGCTAGCCGTTGGTAGCAAGATAGTACGGGAATAAATAAATGAGTGAGAGGATCAATGTAGTCCAGGATGAAAAGCAAAATAATAATGTTACAAATTAGTGCGCGTGTGGTCATTAACATTGGAAATTAATGCTATTCTTGGATCTTGCATGCTAGCCTAGATCAAGAAATACTTTCATTTAAAAATTCATAAAATTGTATATCGCCGTAATAATTCCGTACCATTCATGCAAATTACAATTTGAGTTTTAAAAGATTCGATATTATACTTTTACCATTTATGCAAATTACAATTTCAGTTTTTAGTAGGGCAGACTTTTTTTTTTCAAGAGGAAAAAATCTGCCTTTGTTATCCATTAGAATCAAAAGACATTATAACATACAATTACCCAATAATACCATGACAGCCACCTAGGGACCCAATTTTTAGTCGGGCAGACTTACCTAGGCGTCTTTGCCGATGCCCTTTTTGGCCCAACACCGATCCCAATGACATAAATGTGATCTTGGTGTGAACCAACATTTTAATATAGCCACTTACAAAGCTGCAGAAATGATGACGATATAGCGTCGCCTGCCTATGGGGCACCACACCAAATTCAAGATTTATGTCATTGTTTTATAACCAATTAACCAATTAGATTTCAGATAAATAAATTTTGTTAAAAATTAATTTAATAAATAAAATCATCACTAAAATTAGATTTCAGATAAATAAATTTTGTTAAAAATTAATTTAATAAATAAAATCATCACTATAGAAAACTTTATAGTTTAAAAAATTAAACTCTACGGTAGGATTAATATGTCGAAATGATTCATATATATCCTGCTACCGCATGACATAAAAATACAGCTATGATCTTTTTCTCACGGAAGAAAAATATACTAATATTTATTAAACTTCATAAAACTATGAAATAAAGATGCATAGAAGCGTATTTATTATTAATTGCAAGTCAACTTAAATTGACTGGTTAACCTGTTGCAATATTAAAATATAACTTGAAAAGGACCAATTCAACTAAGTCAAATGCTTCAATAATAAACAGTCAATTAACCGCTCCACCAAAAATAATGAGTAATCATATTTCAGAAGTTGCAAAACAAATATGGAACAATAGAAGCTTTAACTTTGGAAAATAAAAGTAACTCGCAAGAAAATGATATCAATGTGCATGGAACAGTCTTTAGTGGAGTAATCAAATTCTTCTCTCGATCATAAAAGAGCTGACCATGTCAATACAACTGCTTCATGCAATAGCCAGGAGGTCCCCACGAGTTCAAGTTAAGCTTCATCTCGAGTCTCCTTTAAATCTCACATCCTTCGAATAATCTCCTTGTAACTAAAAATTACAAATAAATTGATAAGTTTAAGTTGATGGTTTGTTGATAGGAAGTAAATGGTTTTTTAGGAAGCAAGTGTTAGAGATAATGTAGAAAGTATTTATGGTTATTTTCTAAACATAGGATGAGTGGTTTGACTGTTCCTAAGGTATCCGATATTATTATTTCTTTCTTTTAGGATCTAGTTTGGTTATTGTTTATCTCTATATATATATGTAATTTTTATTTAATAATACAATTGAGATGAGTGTGTGCGTGCCTTAGTGCTCTGTTGTTTCCTCTGAATATCTAATGTGGTATCAAAGCCTTATAAGGCCATGAAGCCGTTGCTGGGATGTGAGGAGGTGGAGAATGTGGGATCCGGGTGAGTGAGGATCGTTGAAGGAAGCTGCATCAATGTGTGAGATCGTTGCTCGAGTTTCATGAAGGAAGATGCAGATCGTTTCTAAGAGGAGGACGAGTTTTTGTATCATTGCGGGAGCTCGTTGTACTACAGATCATAGAAACAGGTTGTTGTGAAGAAAGTTGTGTTTGACAACAGTCGTGCAAGAGATCGTTGGTTTATGAAAATCGTTGATTTTTTTTTTGAAGATCGCGGCCATAATAAAAGATCGTTGAAGATTGTTGCCATAATAGAAGATCACTGCCATAATATGAAGATCGTTGAAGTTTTGTTTTTGAATATTGGATCCATAATAGAATCAATGTTGATCGCTGCTGCATCAAATTGATTTTAGCCGCCATTTGATCGCAGTTGCCATTGATCTCCATCAAATCGTTGAAGTAGAGAAAGCTTCCCAAATCGCTGCCATTGATCTCCAATTAGATACACTGAAACCATTTTTTTCTCTCAAGGAAGAGCTCGTTGGCATTATATCACAGTTGTGCGTAGAAGAGGAAGACAACATCGCACCTCCCATGAAGAAGAAGTGTGGTGGTACCGCTGATTCCGTGAAGGAGTGCGATGGCGCCATTGTTGTAGTAAAGGACAAGTGTGGCGCTGGGCCTTTTCTTAGAATTATTTTGAGCACCCCGAACCCCCAACACAAGCTGCTAGCTTAAAAGGTGTGGTACTGAAATTTTGTTTTTGGATATGAATTGAATTTGGCTCCAGATCAGGTGATGGAAGGTAAGATGGAAAATTCGTCTCAGGCTGATTCTTATATTGATTATATTGATGAAGCGTCCAAATGAAATGGAGATAATTATGGTAATTGTAAATTCAAGTTAATTACCATACTCGAGGCACTTAATTTGTGGACGATTGTGAAAGGAGATGAGCAGAAGCCCTCAGATACCTTGTCCATCTCAGAATGGAACTTGCGGGAAGTTCAAGCAAAGGTAACACTTCATACATCTGTAAAAGACAATATTTTCCTCATATCAAAGACGGTAAAAGTCCAAAGATACACGGGACAAACTCAAAGGTTTGTATGAGACATCAATTAGAATTTTGTTTTTGAAGACTAAATTATTATCTATTAAGATGGAAGTGAATGAATCCATAAGTAAGCACCTTTCCTGCATCAAGGATTCAAGAGATAATCTGGATGATATTGGCGAAGAAATGTCCACTATTGATTTGGTGACTATTACATTAAAATGTTTATTGGCATATTATAAAGTGTTCATCAAACCCCTCCTACTTTTGCAGATCTTGGAAGAATCCTTTTACAAGAAGAAGAGAGAATGAATATTTATGAGCCAGAATCCGACTGCAAATCAAGCACTGAGGCAGACACTCACACAGATGAAAGCAATGGAACAGACGCAGAGGCAAGATACATGACATAGAGGTATGTCACACACTGATTGTAATGTCAATAAAAATGTTGAATGCCATTATTGTGGAAAATCAAGTCATATTGCTAGAGACTATTTTAGAAAGAAGAACCATGAGTCCAATCGTAGATATAGAAAGCACAATGGAAATTATGTGAGAAAACCTGATGTTAATGGATTCAAAAATCTTAGACTGTTTATATCTGAAAATGCTATGTCTATTGAAATAAATGACAAGAGTGCATGGTTTATAGATTCGGGTGCTTCTATCCATATGTCCTGTAATAGAGAATGGTATGATGAGTATCATGAAAATTCTGATGGCACACATATTTATTTGGGTGATAACAGGTCACATGAGGTCCAAGACTATGGAGTGATAACTGTAAATCTACTTAATGGGCAACTTAAACTGATTCGTAATGTGATGTATGTTCCAAGCATCGAAAATAATTTAATATCTATTTTTGTTATCACTGATAATGATGTGAAAGTATAATATGGTAAATATAAGTGCCATGTTAAATATGTCCATGATCATTACAGGGTTATAGTGACAGGATCCATAATTGGAGGCTTATACAAGCTGGATGTAATCAAGGGCAACCATCAAGCACCAGCATCTTCAGCCATATAAAATGTCGAATTATGGCTTCAAAGGTATGGATACCTTAATAACAATGATATTATGTTATTACAGAAAAAGTATATGGTTGAAGGTCTTCTTGTTATCAAAGATGATCATATGTAATGTGTTGTATGTGCACTTGGAAAACAAAACAAAAAGGAATTTCCTAATCATGAAGAGAAGAGACAGACAAAATTACTTGAATTAATACATATTGATGTTTGTGGACCTATGCAGACCAGATCACTTGGTTGTGCTTGGTACTTTCTCATATTTGTTGATGACATATCTAGGTTCACTTGGGTTTACTTCATAAGAAGAAAAGGTGATGTATTCGAATACTTCAAGGAATTTAGGATCAAATTTGAAAATAAGACAGGTAAATATATCAAAATTCTTAGATTAGATCAAGGTGGTGAGTACACTTATGGAGCATTCAAAATATATTGTATAGACAATGGAATCCAACAACAATTTATTGTGACTGATACACCTTATCAAAAAGGAATTGCTAAGAGGAAAAACATAACACTAGTAGAATGTGCTCGCAACATGCTTCAAGGTAAAAACAATTCTAATGGGTTTTAGGATGAATCTATTAACATTGGTGTGTATTTAAAGAACAAGTTTCCAACAAAGAAAATAGATCTCCAAACACCCTTTGAAGTATTTTATCGCTATAACTAGAAATTAGTCATTTAAGAATATTTGGTTTTAGGGCCTTTGCTCACATCCCTAAAGATGATAGAAGAAAATTGGATGCAAAATCGATTGAATGTGTCTTCGTTGGCTATGGTGATGATCATAAGGCCTATATGTTATTTCATCCTAGTTCACACAAACTTATTGCAAGTAGAGATGTCGTGTTTCATGAGAATAAAGTTATAAGTAACATGTTGAATAATTCTGATGAAGGGCATATCTCAGATGATAATGTCAAAATAGATAAAATTGTAAAGAAAGTGCAGGTACATCAATAAGTTCAGGAACATGGTGATAACATGAGTGATACCACCTCATATGAAGAAACAAAAGAAGGCAGAAGAATCATGGATGGAACTCCAACATGTATTGTAGTACCTAGAAGTTCAAATCGATAAACTCAACCTCCTATAAAGTTTAGAGATTATGCCTTGATGATTAATGTAATGAATGTTATAGAACCATTGAATTATGATCAAGATAAAGATAAAGAATAATGGGTGAATGCTATGAATGAGGAGTATAATTCTATTATGAGAAATAAAACTTGGGAATTAGTAAAATTTCCCAAAGATAAAGTACCCATAGGATCTAAATGGTTGTTCAAATCTAAGTTCAAAGTTGATGGTAATATTGACAAACTTAAGGCAAGACTAGTAGCAAAGTGTTATTTTCAACAAGAGGGAATTGATTTTGAAGAAACATATGCACCATTAGATAAATTAAAACACAATCAGATTGCTTGTTGCATTAGCTACAAAACAAAATTGGAGAATACATCAGTTAGATGTTAAATCTTCTTTCTTGAATGGTGATTTAAAAGAGGAAGTGTTTTTAGTTCAGCCTGAAGGTTTTGTGCAGAAAGGTCGAGAGGATCTTGTTTGCAGATTGAAGAAAGTTATCTATGGATTGAAATAGGCCCCTAGATCATGGTATATAAAGATTGATTCCTTCTTTAAACACCAAGGGTTTATGAAAAGAAAAAAATGATTCAAGCCTATACATTAAGAAAGATAAAGATGAAATATTTGCTTGTTATATTTATATGTTGATGATCTTATTATTACAAGTGGATCATATTAGTTGATTGCAGATATTAAAATTCATATGTCTCAATAATTTGAAATGAAACACCTTGGTGATTTACATGATTGTTGAATTGCATTTTGGAGAGAGTTTGGTAAGACATTGATCATTCAAAGCAAGTATGTAATGGAAATCCTTAATAGATTTCAAATGAGTGAATGCAAAGCAGTATCAACTCCTTTGGATGAAAATATGAAATTGTACAATAATGATGGATCGAAAGAAGCATATGGTACTTTTTATCATCAACTAGTGGGAAGCCTAAACTATCTCACTACTACAAGGCCAGACATATTGTATTCAGTTAGCATTCTTAGTCAATTCTTGGCTAAGCCATGTGAAGCATATTGGAAAGTTGCAAAACAAGTCCTAAGATATTTAAAAGGAACAATTAATTTTGGTCTTTTATATATCGATGAATTTGATGTTCAATTGGAAAGTTACTCTGATTCTAATTGGGAAGGGAATCCCAATGACAGAAAATCTACTTCTAGATATGCTTTTCACATTGGTTCAGGAGTCGTGTCATGGAGCGGTAAGAAACATCCAACTGCTTATTATAATCTGCATAAGCTAAATATAAAGCATTGACCAGTGCTACTTGTGAAACCATTTGGTTGAGGTGCATTATTGAAGATGTTGGTACAAAGCAAGAATAAGCTACCATAATTCAGTGTGATAATCAGAGTTCATTTAAGTTGGCACATAATCTAGTTTATCATGCAATACCCAAACATATTAAGCTGCAACATCACTTTGTAAGAGAAAAGATTGAGTCTAAAGATATTGAATTGACTTATTGTAGTACAAGTGAAAATGTTGCTGATATTTTCACCAAACCAGTTGGAAGAAGTAATTTTGAGGATCTTAGAAAGAAACTTTGTGTTGTGGAGAATCCATTTCTCCATTAAGGGAGGTTGTTGGATATAATGTAGAAACATATTCATGGTTATTTTTTTAACATAGGGTTAGTGGTTTGATAGTTCCTAAGTTATAGGATTTGATCATTTCTTCTAGGATCTAGTTTGGTTATTGTTTATCTATATAAGTAATTTTTATTTAGTAATACAATCGAGTTGAGTGTGTGATCCTCCTCCTGTGTGTGCGAGCCATAGTGCTCTATCGTTTCTTATGAATATCTAATTGTAAGGCATATTGTTGCAAAAAGAAAAAGGATAAATACCTCCATAAGTTTTCCCAAAAACAAATTTTGGATCGTTTGAAATTTTAACTTTGCATATGAATACATTCTACAGAGGATAAATGTTAGAAATGGCTTATTAAATAAATTTTGCCACAATCTCTTTCAAATCACAAGATGAAGCTTCACAAATCATAACTTCTATCATGTTTCTATGGATCTGAACAAAGAAAATGGAAAACAAAGACAATGCAAAAGAAAGCAATCAACAAAAATTTCTAGAAAATGTAAGAGATGTATATGTTACCCTGCAGTTGTACCCAATGCACCTTCAAGAGTACCTCGGGGAGAGAGGGCCAATTTTTTCGACCAGGAGGGGTGTTATATAACACTGGTGGTCATGGTTGGGCCCTTTGGTCATCCTTTAGAGGTAATATGGCTTAATGGCAATGATGACTTACCTTTATTAGGGTTTTGACATCGGGGTTGGTGTCTGGGGCCCCTAAGGGTTGACCACTGGGTCACATGGTTCCATATCCTGTTTATGTGCTCTGGTGGCCTTTTCTTCAGCTGTGAGACATTCCTCTCCCTTCATAACCACCTTGGACACCCTCCTGGCCTCTCAAATTGCTGGTGCCTGCTCTCTTTGGCCTTATCTCCTTAGAGGAAGACATCCTCCATACCAGGTCATTTTCATGCTTTTAGGAGGGCATTGGGGGATTTTACAACATTCTAGGGGTTAGGTTGGGTATAACGCTCTCCCTCCAGCTCACTCTAGCCTTTCGTTCAGAGTGATTCTCTTATTTGAGTGTGTTTTGGCACCTAGGGGTGCAAATACCTCAGGTAGCCTACCTTGAGCCTACATAATGGCTATATTTTATTATTATTTTGTTTTAATTTTAAAATGATATTTTATAATTTCAAATTGACATTTTAAAGGCATGTTGTCCTGGATTTTATTTGTAAAATTGAGTGTGAGATCATATAAATATATCTCCTCATTTCATTTTTAAAACATAATTGATGGGATAAATCACTATGCACTTGTTTTACCCTTATTAGGGTTTCTCTAGATGGTTGCGCTCCTCTTGAGGAAGTCTTCTGGTTAATGCAAGTTATTTTTCTGGTAAATATTTGGTGAATCTCTGCTTTGGGTGATGCTTCAATTTGTTGGATGAACACAAGCACAAGGAGTTCATGTTTCTTACCTTTTTTGTTGGGTGTTGGTGGATGTGCATGTCTGAGCCTCAGTGGTATCCCTAGAGCTGCAATTTTCCCTAGGATAGGCCATTACCTTCCTTATTTTCACCTTAGCAAACAACGACATGTCTCCTTTTGAGGGTGCCCTAGGGTTTCTCCTTAGTTTTTCTAGGCTAGTTTCTTAACCTAGGACCCTTCCTCACTAGGCACTACAACAAAACCCTACGATTAGCGTCTCTTTTACCTTTGTTTTTAGCATCCACTATCACTTTTAGTGTAATTTTCATCATTTTTTGGACAAAGTGGACTCTTTTCCATGGGATGGCGCTTTTAATGGCATTATTTGCGTCCCTTTTTAAAATTTGGTACTATTTTGGATGCTAATTAGAACCCCAATTAGCCTCCCATTTAGTGTCCCAATTAGCGTCCCAATTAGCATCCCAATTAGTATCCCTTTTTAAAAGTTGACGCTATTTGGGACGCTAATTAGCATCCCAATTAATGTCTCAATTAGCATCGCAATTAGCATCCCAATTAGCATCCAAATTAATGTCCCATTTAGCGTCCAAAAAAACATCCCATATAACGCCAAGAATAGCCTCCAAAAAAACATCTTGAATAACATAGTACAAGATATTAATCCAGGGTTAGCGACAGGAATTGTGCCATAAATTTCAGCAGGAAAAACATCCAACATAGTGCCAAGTATAGAGCCAAGAATTGCACCTATAAAACATCCAACATAGCTCCAGGTATAGATCCAGGTATAGTGCCTGGAATAATGCCAAAAAATTTGAAAGGAACCACGCTGGGAATTGCACTAGGTTTAGAGCTAGGAATTGTGTTTGAAAAATGTTCGACATAACGTCAGATATATCAATGTCGATTTCAATGGTCATGGTTCATGTGATAGTACTTTTGGATCTTGATTTATCACAGTGGTACCTAAATGATCGTTATCATGGAACTTTTAGATCTTGATTAATCATAATGAGGGGTAAATTACCTTAATGTCACCTAAATTTCTCTAATGGCATTTGAGTGTCCCCAACAACATTTGATAGACCTTAATGGCATCTAATTGGCCCTAAAAACATGATGATGATGCATCACAATAATTATGATGGAGCATATGGATGTGATTTGATAAGTATAAGACTATATCATCCATTCTTGTGAGGTAGTAGGGCTCCTTGCTCATTATTATCACAATTATATTGATGATGACTATGACGATGACAATGATGTTGATTTATTGTATGCTGATGATGATGATGATGTGGATGTCAATGATGATTATGCATGTGGTATCACTTTTGGATACTAATTGAATCTAATGGAACCTAAATGTCTGTAATGCCATCTAAACAATCCTATTATCATTGAAATGACTGTAACTACATATAAATGACTTTAACAATTACATGACATTAAGCCTAATGTCGATGAGTAATTAAGAACACTAATGGCATATGAGTGACCATAATGACAATGATGATGATGATTTTGTTGATGATGTACTTAATGTTGACGATGATGATGATAATGAGGATGATGATCAAGATGATATTGATGTACCATATGGCATTGATGATGATGATGATGATGACAACGTCGATGTCCACTATGATGATGCATGTCATAATGCTTCTAGATAATGTAGGACTTGAGATATTGGAGTTAATAACAAGTAATGGAGGTTGTGAGGTGTTGAGCATAAAAAATATTGTTAGCCATTGGGTTTTACATTGATTGATATGAACATTGGGTTTAGTAGTCCCCACACCCCCCCCCTACACCCCCCTTGCAGAAAGGTAGGACAATACCACCTGTCATGGTGCCACCAAAATGTCACCCTACAAGGTTGTTTTGGACAACCCCCCATTCATACCCTCATTTTTACCAAGAACATCCAAGGCACAAGAAGTGGATATCAATCTTAACACAAAAACTAACTTTCTTTGTATTCTTAAGGACATTTTGGTCTTTGTTTAAAATGGAATGAAGCAACAAGCATTTCAATAATGCTCATAGTGTTACTTTGAAGAAGTGGATCAAATGTTTTTACATCAAGGGAAAAAGCAATTAGTTGCTCAAATTTTATGGCCCCTATCAAATCTTCCAGCATTACACTAAAATATTGACCAATGTTTCATTCCCATGGGATTTATTTTACATATTAAAAGAGTGATTGAAAGCATATATGTAAATGCCCAACTTATAATACTAGAATATGGGCATTCACATGGACACACACATCACATGCACACACATTGCATATCTAAGCTTGTCTCTATGTACTCTTCGAAAGTGAATTTTACTTGGCACTTTAAGTTAATCACAAAGGAATTTAGAGATATGAGTTGAACTTATAACACCAATACACAATGACTTGTATAACTATACTACAAACCTAGGGTCACCTCCATATTCTATTTAGGTCTACCATTTTTAATGTGTAGGGCCTACTTTTTGTCTACAATATTCAAAGATGAACTAATAAGATTTATCATTCACCCCCTAGGGCCTAATTTTTGTATACAATATTCAAATATGAACTAATAATCTTTTATCATTCAACCCCTTTAATAAGGTAATGAGCAAGCAAGTGTCTCAAGTCATTGATACCCATACAAGTGTAATTGTGAATGGATAAACAATAACAATCAACAATTTGTAAACGTCACTTATAACATTGTGAGACAATAACCAATGTGACCATATTATGGATCCAAACCACCTCCATACTCTATTTGAGGTTTGATGATGTTTTCTATAAAACACATAAAAGCAAACTAACGGGAGTTTACAATTCATCACCATTTTAGGGAGGTGTCAATTAAAATAGTGCATTGGGTCAGTAAGATCACTATGAAGGGTATCACAAGGGAGAATTTGTAAACAACCCATGTAGGCATCACAAGTCATGATAATAAATAACGACAAAGTTACATATAAATCTTAAACTTTGCAAACTAAACAATCAAAATCAAATCCAAGGAATTTTGAGGATATGTCATTGTTAAGAGTAATTATGTTTTTTATGTCCTCGACAAGGGGATATATATAAATCGTGAAGGTGTATTAATATAGTCTCTAGTTCCTTTCATGTAGTATTGACTCTGTGTTTCCCTTCATTTCATCATCTTGGCCTTAAAAAAACTCAAAGATAGGAGTGATACATTGTCACCATGTGCACTCAAATCACAACTCAATCATAGCATAACCCATAAGTTTGTGGCTAACAAGAACACATTAGCCATGCTACCATCCACATAATGATTTTGTAGCCATCTATTAATCATAATAATATATATTAAAAAAATATAATAAACACATAATAGTTTTATACAATATAGAGTAATTTACAACATATAATTTTTTTAATTACATACAAAACATTTAATATTACATACAAACCATATAATATAATATATTACGAACAAAACATATAATATATTAACAAAACATACGCTATTACATCAATTATTACACTGAATGTTTAACAATTAAATATAATAACTACAATGCCCTATGCTATCACCATCTCCATTATCAAATTTCCCTAAGGCATGAGTTAAAATTTATAAAGATGAACAAGAATAAAAACATAAACCTTCAAACTATCATTCAACACCTCACAAGTAAACAATGCCACACTACATTACAAGACTTGGGAGTAGTGATTACAATCGTTGTTTATAGAACTTGTGAATGCATAACCCATGTCACAATTATCCTAATAAACTTATTGTTAAAAGTTATAAGGCTATTGCAACTTGCTATGACACACCAAACCTTTTTAGAAAATGTTATATCTTTAGTGGACATTGGAGCATTATTTTGTAGCTTCATTAATGACCTCTGCATGCAAACACACATTGAATGTATGGAAAGAATAGAAAGTATGACACCTTTTTCATAAACATTGTGAATGAGTGGACTTTGGAGGGATGCGGTTGTTGTTGATTTTGGAAGGAAGCGACATTTCAATGAGTTTTTTTCATTCATCTTCATATTAATCAACCCAAAAAAAACATATTTACACCGCCATTTATATCCATGCTGCATGTTGTTTGGAATAACTTGCCACTAGGAAAGGAAAAAAAATTCATGCATCACTGAACTCTGGACTATTTCCATCTTCCCCTCACAACTAAAACCCTGTGAATATATTTCACAATTTACATTTCCGTCTTCCCATCACAACTAAAACCTAATGAATATATTTCACAATTTATGTTTTCATCCATGAAACTTGGCCGGGAAGTATGCAGAATCCCTCCGAGGTCAGGGTTTTCAAATGGGAATGGAAGACACATGAAGCAGAAGCAAATGTCGAGGTGAAGTGGAAGAAGAGCATATGTTGTGTTTTTCCCAACGCTAAGAGGCCGAGAGACGAATGCATAGTCGACCACGGGTAGGATGCATGCACCCAATGGATTGATGCCCATCTTCGATGCCTCAGGGTCGAGGAATTGCCTCAGGGCTGAGGGTTTCAAGGTTGGGTTTTATTTTTTGACATTTTGTTTTGGATTTTATTTCAAAGTAGTCTAAACTGGTTGTTTTTTTTTCTATATTTTTGTTTCTTATATTAATTATTGAGATTATTACATTATGCATTAAGGGTTTTATGAATTCCTCTCTACTATATACATATTAAATATATTAATTGTAATTTAATAAATGTAATTTCAACGTTGAAATATTTATACATCAAAATCTAATTTCAAGATTGAAAAATTACAATTTGATTTGATTAAATATATAGCAAAATCCGAACAATAAATAGTTGAAAAATGTCTAAATCGAAATGTATTTTTGTATTTTTGGTCAGACGCAAATGGAAATGATCAGAAATTTGTGATTAGATTGATTCACTTATGATTGCAAAGTGGTTTGAGGTATTTCCAAGGAAGAGATTCCTTACATATGCAATGGATATGAGCAAGGATTCCCACCTCAGTAAATAGTAGTTGTAGTGAAAAGAAAACAAGGTCTTCACATGGTAGAGATGAATCCCTAAATAAGGGCTTGCAACAGAGCCAAGGCTACATTACCATGAGAGAAAGGGACTTCACAGTGGAGTCTAATTCCCTCTTTGACATGACCATGAGAGCAAGGAAGTTCATGATAGAGTGTAATGATCTCTCCTACTCCAATGCTTAGTGGATATCCACAATGTTTCATAGGAAAAAGGGCTTTGATATGCAAATAAACTTTTTAAATCTCCAAGATCCCCCCTCCCCAAGTAGTGAAGTTCTCTTCCTTTTATAGCTATTGGGTAGAGTTGTGCCATATCATTGAAGTGTGCATAGTGCCTTCGAAAAACAATTTGTGTAGTGCATGATAACACTAGAACTAGGTTTCTTTACAAAAGATCCCTTACAAGCAAAGAAGACTTGGAGGGATGGAGGGTTATTGATAGCACTTGGGTGATAATGGTCAAACCATACAATCTTTGTAGAAAGATGAAACTTTGACAAGTTGAGGAGACTTTCGAGGAAATGTAATGATTTTTATTTTGACCAATAGAGTAACATGTGAAATAAATTGTTGTCCAATGTTGCAATTTTCATTCTAAAACTAGTAAAACAAATATTCTATCTACTTAGGTTGAGAGAGCACAATCTTATTTTTATTTTTGGAAAATTTGAATATCAAGATAACAATGTAGCTTGAGAGCACAACAAATACCTCAATAGTATTATGATATCCCTACTATGCACACCCAATCCTCTAAAGACTATTGTCCATGCATGGTTATGAATTTTATCACAAGCACTTGAGTTCAATAGAAAGTTTCCTAGCATACAATGTAATATGTGAAGATCATACACCAAAAAAACAGGCAATGGATCATGTCAAACTATAGATTCAAGTTTTCACCTAATGTGATACCATAAATTATATGAAAAGAATTGAAAATATTTATTTGGTTACACACCAAAGGGCTTCATCTTGACGTGAGGATGGTTTGTGGTGACGTGTGAAAAGGAGGATGACCTGCCATTCTAAATTTTGTGGCAAGTGGACTCTTCACCAATGAGCCTAATGTTATACGGTTATGGAGTACATGTTTCAATGTGTGGAAGGAGAGGGATGATTAGATCCCTATTTGGGTCAGGCTCCCAGGCCTTGTGATCAAGTGTTGGACCAAGGTGGTGTTCAAAGAGATAGGTAATAGAATTGACATATTTATCTCTGCAAATATGCCCTTTGAGCAAACTAATGATAACTCCTCCTTATAATGATAACTCCACTAGTGGTTATTACAACCTGGACATTCTACCCATTTCATTACTAAACAACAATGAGTTTTGTTATGGTTTTCCTTCTTTTTCCCTTTTTGTTGTTGTTGAAAATAATGGTTATTACATCCTTGCTTCTAGATACATGGGGTATTTGGTGATGACGAACTTCACCCAACATTAAATCTCACAACGGATGGGTGTGGAACCATAGTATCTTACCTACATTCATCATTATCATTATCCTCATTCTAATGATAACAATTAATGCCATCATTATTATCATCATTGTTCTTGTCATCTTGATTATTATGATGATCATCATCTTTATTATCATCATCATATTAAACATCACCATTGTCATTGTCATCGCTAACGTCAACTCATCACCATTGTCATCACTCCACTCTACTATACGATTTCTTACAATTAATTGTAATGAACAAAACATTTAAACAAAAGAAGAAATCCCATTATTTTCCTTCTCAAACTAGCATCACACAATCCAAGCTCGTGTTTTGGCCCAATAAACCAAATCTTAGGATAATGAATATTGCCATCATAAACATCATCATCCTCATTATCATCATGGACACCCTTTTCATTTTCTTAATCATACTCCTTGTCCTTGTCCTTGTCATCTTCATCCTCATCAACATCATCTTTGAAATAACATATATAATTTTTTTTATAAAAAATGTAAAATAAATGCATATATCCATATAGAAAATAAAAAATAAAAATAAAAACATCATTAAAAAAATATAAAAAGTAAAACAAAGACCAAAAAAAACAAAGAACAAAAACAATGCAAAAAACAACAATGATTATGCATGACATTTCATTGGATTCGAATAGCGGGAGAATTCTGACACAAGTGGGGATTTTTGGGGCTACGGGTTTTGACTGGATTTCTCGATCTATCAAAGGAAGCTTTTCTCTCTTCACTGAAAAACAAACTAGATCTGAGCAAATCTTTAAAAAAATAGGTTTTCCAAAACACAAAAGTGGGCAGTACTCATTTTCTTCTCCATGATCAGATATATCCCATCTAGTGCAAAGAAGGGAGGACAATTTTCTATGTTGACAAAGGTTTACCACGGGGGTGCACCTTTGGAGTTGTGAATCTAAAAATGGGGGACTCAGTGTTTTCTCAGGGGTGCATTCTCATCCATAGTTGATCGCTGCTGCTATTTACTGTTGAGGGAGGGGCTGCCAAGGTGTATTGGACACATTTTATGAGATTTCTAAACACACCATATCTAGGGCATTATAGTTTGAGATTGCCTCATTTGAAAATACTTTTCCAGCATTCTAAACTCTGTTGGGGCACTCTTCCCAAGGATATTCATTGGCCGGGGTCATATCGAACTAGTTGGGCACAATTGCGAGGGCTGCTACAACAATATTGGGGGCAAGAAAATCGTTCTTTACCCACAATGAGCTGCAACAAATAGTCATATATATCGGTCAGGTTCCATCTGTATTGAGCTTATTTGCTGCAATAACATATATAATGTCTTGATTTGAATATATGTAATGTTGTTTAATGTTGAATCCAATAGAATTTCAGTTGTGCCAATTGTTGTGATATTTGAAAACTGTTTGATTAAACTCCTAAACCAATAAAGTCTTAAACACAATAGAAATCAATTCGGGAACAAGTCATCTTTGGTTTTTTTCAAGCTAGAAGTCTCACATATTAACCCATAAGAACTTGTCCTTAACTGGGGAAATGTGCACTTTAACGTTCCAAGGCATGTTTATATTTCGATACTCTTGGATTTGATTTCCACTATATATTTCTGTTCAAGGTATAGATCATGCTCAAGCAGGTCTATCATAGAGAAATTATTCAATAAAATATTCATTTCATTCATCAAATGTGAAAAAAATGACAATAAAAACATATCTCATAACTAAAAATATTCAATAATAAACATATATTTCAAACAGCTGCACTATAAAATCAAGTTTAAAAGTGACATGATCGCGTTTAACAAGGGTTAATTCCAGAGCTCAATTAGCAGATTTAGAGATGCAGTCTGTGACTGAAGTCTTGGCAGCTGGATATACACCAATTTGGCTGATGATAGTTGCCAATACCCCTTACTCCAACACTGTTCTCTATCAACACTGCTCCAACTCTTCGGAACAATCCAACTATCTTTGAATATGCATTTTGCCACCCCCACTTTAATGTTCCAAGGCATGTTTATATTTCGATACTCTTGGATTTGATTTCCCCTATCAGGTTAATTTGGTTGGTGTGGTACCCCGTGTTAATGGATGAGAACTTGTCCGTTACTGGGGAAATGTGTGCTTCATCTCCACAGGCATGTTTATATTTAGATACCCTTTGATAATTGGATTTTTATTTCCCCTATTGGGTTAAATTGGTTCATACCTTGGTTTTTCATACCCTACTACTACTGCACATTAACTGTCACAATTTGGGCTCTTGTGGTTATCATACTTTACAAGATAAAGCTGCGATTTAGCTGGCAAGAAAAATTCATTCCCAATCACACGTTCCACTGCAAACGAGGTATCTCTGGCTGATACATGAGCGCATATCCTCCAAAAGACGTCATCAACAGCTACAATAAATCACTATGCTCATTCTTAGACAAGGAGTCAACTATTGTACAAACCTTTCTTGTTGACAAGCTTTAGACTGTCTACCAAGAAGGCCTGAACTTGAACTGCAGTATTCAGCTCTTGTAAAAGCCATGATATAGCACACAGCGCTTGGGAGAGCCATGAACTCTTGAATGAGATACATTTGCTCATAAAAAAAGTGGATCGCTTTCATACTCTATCAGTTTCCATTACCAAAGAGAGCCTGAACCATTAATATGGCCAAATAATTAGGTTTGTAACAAGTTGTTACAGCCAGCAGCGATCCACTTTCATCACTATTTTGAGGGTTGTAATAAGATGCTATAGCCAGCAACGATCCACTTTCATCACTATTTTGAGGTTATCAATAATTCATCTCTAATATTTGGTTATTACAGATTGAATCTGAGGTACTATTTATTACCAAACTTAAATAAATAGATCTATATATCTACCCGAGCTCTCCAGTTGATAACATTGGATTTATGGTGTTTATTGATGACATGCAATTAACCATTGAATAAGCAAATTGTCACACAATTATTATTACCATCCACAATAGCCATATATATCAGTTGCATTAAAATAAAGAAGAGAAGACAAATATTACATGTTGAATCCCTTAATTGGCATATTGCATTGGGCAAAACACATGCAATATTGCAAATTAGTAGTTTGGGATATTACAATCACATGTAATAGTGCAAATTAGCAGTTTGGGATATTACACTTCTCTCATTGTTTGTATTCTTTCTTGACATCAATGACAACACTGTTTCCGACATTTTGTTTTACTTTTTCTAAGTTACCATGGGAATTGGCCTCAAAATTGTATATTCAACACCCATGGAAGTCTACATTTCTTAGTGATAAGATCCCATATGCAATATGATCAAAGCTACAGTATAATCATTTGACTCTCGTCCCACAAAACGGAAGAGATTCCACATAATTTCAATGAGTGAATTCACACTTGAATTTTACACCAGCACCTTGTAGAAAATAAGTAATTGACTTCCCAACTCTTTTAAACTGAGAATATCCTTGAAATTCAATTTCTGACTACACAATATTAAAAGCTTTCAAAAAGGATTAACCATCTGAAACATGAGCCCAAATTTAAATGTATGTTTAATCTGGCTGCGAGGAATGCATTTTCATTCCAATTAAAAAAAAATTCAAAAAGATCATGACATGGCAATACACGCAAACATTGCAAAAATGTACAATTTGTCTTCACACTTTGACAAAGGAGCCATATTCTCCTTGAGACTCTTTGCTCCTTCGGATATCAGTTTCCCTCAGATGAAGCAGTTCTAAGAGTACGCATAGAGTAAATTGGCTCTAAGCTACTTACCTATTTGCACCAATTAGTCCCCTTGTTGCGTATGCATATGAAGTGAGATGTGATGAGATAAGCATGAAGTGAAAAGGGAGGTGAGTCTAAGGTCTGCATCAGGAGTGTATGAATAAATGAATATGGATAGGTGTCCATGACATGATGGAAAGAAGTGTTCATGATAGGACCGTATACTTGTAGACGGAAATATAGCAGTTAACTATCATTGAAGTCAGTCATTCTGGTGGATAGTGAGCTTTTTATTGCCAGTCTAATTATCATTAAATACGTAATTCATTATGGATGGATATCTCTATCTGTCAAACGAAAACAACCAATTCAGAATCAATTCCAACGATTCATCTCATCTCTTTTCAAGTGAATTATTGGAAGCACTTACCAACCTTTTGGTTTGCACGACCTTATTACATACAGACGTAATATTGACGGGGTGGGTCGTATCAGGCGGGAGGAAGGGCGCTTATCTAATAGGAGCAGAATTATGAAATGAATGATTCAATAAATTTAGTGGTTTTAAGAGGTCGAATCAAGATCTTGGCCCGGGCGATAAAAACAGAACACTTAGAAATAACCAGAATAAGTCAAATAATAATTCCCTAGCCCACATCATACTGCTCTGCTTAAAATATTTGTTCTATAGAAAGAAGCATTGGCAAAATGTCTTAGTGAATAGGGACACAAAACTATTGATCTACCATTCTTTTGTGATTGATTCTTCCCCAAGGAGTATAATGATTCTTCCCGCTTGCTTTTATGATAACATAAACTTATGAGAATAGGTCCGTCGGTGATGCCTACAAAATAGAGGTCATTACTATAGATCAGTGCAGTGAGTTAGATAAAGAAAGTATTTCCTCTGAGAGAATCATTGTTGAAGGCTTGGTTATGAGCTTGCTGCGGTAATGTACAATCCTAATATTTGAACAAGAAAGTCTCTATTTTACAGAACTTCCTGAAGGTTAGTTTGCATAACTCTAAATTATTGTATTATGTAGGAATGGGTGGGTCTATAGGCATTGGAAAATATCATATAAAATAGGAGATGAAATTGAGGGAGATATCCATGACAGGTCTACTCATTCCTGCGATACCTTTCCTCTTCTCTAAAGCTTCTCCAGAAAGGGAAAACCAGCAAGTTTTTTTTGTCTTCTGAGCCCCAGTCAGCTAAAAAAACTTAGAATTCTAGAGTAAGGGGACTTTGTACCATCATTCAAGGAGCTAAATTGAGTGGTACTTTGTAGCACATCTTTAGTTATTTCAACAGCCTTGCTAAAGTGATGGTTACAACCACGAATAAATATGAATCCCAACTACGAACAAGGGCTAAAACTGCATGTAATTGTTATTGCGGGTTTCAAATGGTATCGTTCCAAATTCCAGTTTGAAACTGCTTTCATGGAGAAGTTCGGAGATAAAAAAACTCTAGATACATTGATGATTGAAATTTCGCAAATAAAGATGGAGAACAAAGAACGCATCAAAGATTGAAATCAGAGATTCAATTCACTATTGAACAAATTCCCTACTGATGCGTGACCAACTGATAACTTACAAATTGGATTTTACACTCGATCCCTCCCTATTACAACTGCTTTATTTATGAAAAGGGAAAGGAAGAAGACTTTTGGCCTTCGAGAAAGCAGTATCAATGGAGCTCATCGGGGTGCCCATGATTTAGGGGGTGACTAAGTGATGGTGATCATGGAAATTTATATGCCCTCCTAACCTCGAGCAAGACATCCTTTGTATTTATGTAATAAATCTCTTATTTCTTTATAACATTCCACCCGATAAGATAATAAAAATTGACTAGTTGTGGATCAATTTATTGCCCCTAATTACATAGCAGTATTCTACATGACTAGTCGAAATAGATTGATTATTGGGATGGAAAAGCTGTTGGAAGTTAGGCCTATCAGTCGCTTTGCTTTCCCCCATTCTCATAATATTATGACTAATAGGAAAGAGATTAAGTATTTTATCTAATGTCCTCACTTTCCCTCAGGACATACAAATGTCCCTTCGTCCATAGGGATATGTCGTTGTCTTTCCTATTTTTATTGATACTTTAGGCTATGGGTATTGAACTGTATCTTGATCTGTAGTAAGGGATGTAACTGGATACTGCAGGTACTAGTCCTGGCTCAGATGTTGCTAGTGCTTCTAGGTATCGAACTGCATCTTGCTCATATGGATCTAGAAATAGCTATCGATCTAGGAATGCATTTCCAACTAGTGCTTAATCTACTGATGGATCTACGGGATTTACTAATACTCATGTCGCTTAATTGGGTGATGAATTGATTGAACAATTGATTGAATCCCTCCTGCTTACCTCTAGTCACAAACGATTGTGCCATGAAGGATGTGTGTGCTCTACATGCCTGAATAAATATACTAGAAGTATTGACCCCATTTCCCACGCTTCATGGACCTACCCCCTTGAGGAATTACCTGATTGTTTATTACAAGCATTACCACTATGCCCTACACCCTTGAACGTAACATACTATAATTAACTGGTGGAAACTCAAAGGGCGAGGGTATTCAAATGTGTTCACAATCCAACGAAGTACTTCAAAAGTTGCCAACAATCCTATCACACATAGCAAGATGAAGCATGTGGAGCTTCATGTTCATTGCATATGTCAACTAGTATAATACTTGTGGATCTTATTTATTGCATAATCGATGATCATATTGATATATTTATGAAGCCTTTATTAGAAGCTAAGTTTGTGAAACTTTGGTAGGGTTTGTAGAAGTAATTTCACCACTTGAATCTCCATAACATTATGTTGATTGGGGGGGGGGGGGGTTGGAACACCATGCTCTATAACAAAATCAACTAACCATTCGATTGGTTGAGCTATTAGAACATAACAACTGACTATGGCACAAAACAAGGCGAAAATCATATAGGCCATTATGTGTTATGACCCAGGTAGTCTTCCTCACTTGAAGAGAGTTTGTTACATCTTGGCGCTATAAAAGAATGACCCTATGGATCAATCTAACAAGTAAGAAATTATGTGGAAAATGGTTATGATTTTCTTATGTGATAGCATATGCCTCCTAAATGCGTTTTGATGTATTTTTGCTGTGCTATATTAACTTATGCTTAAGTATTGTAAAAATGTTTATTGACACCACATATTCTTAGAATCATTAACTATTTGATCTTTCCCCATTATCCAACAATGTTTTTTTTTTGTATTTATATGGTGATAAAAATATTTCCAAAGTTCTATTTGTGATGTATTTCATTTTTTTTATTTAAAAAACCAAATAAAAATAAGTAAACTCAAAAGCAAGCATGACCTCTCTAACCTAGCATAAAAACTTAAATGAGTAAATACACATATGAGAAAGTGATCATAGTTCTTAAAATCAAATTTCATTGAGTCCATTGAAGTGGAACGGAGAAATGAACCCGGCAAGTGATTTCATCGTCATTTGGATAGAAGAACACACCAAAACCCCGATGAACAAAAACCTAACCGTAAGGATCAACCCTAAATAGTGACGAACTCATTTTCTTTTGGGTTATTATGCTATCGACAAGATATTTCCACTCTCGCTGACTCCGATAGAGAGGCTATCGATACAAGATATCTATACATGTGAAGTATATTTTACTCTGCAGTGAAACCCTCGGGCGGAGGTGGGGCTTTGATTGTTTTGCTTGTTTTGTTATGTATTCATAGCAATTATTTTCTAAGTGAAGAACAAATTGTATTTTTCATCGTCCCGGACAACACCGTTGTTGTACAAGCAAGATTTTAGGCATCCTGTAAGAAACATTTTTTTCAAACTTTTCTCTTGGAGAGCATCTGCAAGGATTCTTTACCTAGGGAAATATGGGTGTTCCTACATTTTACAAATGGTTGGTTGATAAATATCTACTAATAGTAATGGACGTTACAGAGGAAGAGCCCGTCAATATCAATGGCATCACCATTCCTGTTGATACCAGCAAGCCTAACCCTAATAATATGGACTTCGATAATCTTTATCTGGACATGAACGAGATTATTCATCCCTGCTTCCATTCCGAAGACCGGGTATGCATTTATTTATCAGATCTTGTATATTTTTTACACATTAAAATTTTGGGACCGTAGAACTGAAAAGAGGGTAATCTAATGTTAAGAACGAATTTACGTAGTAGTTGTAAAGATGGTGAACTGCCAAAACTTTTTAACCGAAGAATAAATTTCAAGGAAGTGCTACAAAGTTCAAACAAGGGTCATTTCTCAAAACATTTTGATGCTAATTGGAATTTGACGCTGATTAAATTAAATTTTTTATTTATCTCACATTAGTTCTGAGGTCGATTCTGCTGCAGCATATACATCCAACACATTCTTATGCCAATGGTTTCGCTTACCCCTTTTCCTACTTTGTGGGATGGTGTTGTGACGGACCCTGGGTGTGTGTGATTGGTTGTGGGATGAAAATGCCTTCTTGGTCAATGGGGGCGCATTCACAGATTCAGCGGCCCACCTTCTGTGTGATCGGTTGTGAGATGAACATATGTGCTTGCTCAGGCCCCCTTCCTTCTCTACCGCTCCTTGTCTTTGGGATGTGTTGTGTGGGACCTGGGTCTGCATTCAATAGTGAGCAATAAACAACAATGAGCAATAAATAGGGCATAATAAATTGTTAGATATGGTGTCCTGGAGCAATTTTCATGATTTTAAAATCTTATCTCCTCTCTAAGGAAAGACGTAGTGTAAACCGGGTAGTTCTTAAAGAATATTGAATCTTCTGAACTTCAATTCAAGTCTATTTTAGAGATACTCATCCAAAATATTTGAATTGATGTCAACCTTGCAATTATATATCTACTATTTGGATAATATATTCCATCCATTTTGGTTCAAGGATGGAATTGGTTAAATAGATTCTTACTAGGATCAGAGTCGAATTCTTTTCCATTAAATTCTTCCATATTCCCCAATATTTAAGAGTTCTGTAATAAAAAGTATCAGAGGGACACAATAAAAAATGATATAACATACAAACTGATTGAGAATTGATTAAAATAAATGGAATCGGAGAAATTAGATCATTTTTTTGGGATGGGGATAGAGGGATTCGAATCCTTAAAGTCTAGAAAGCCAACATGTATAAGCTAACTTATTTTCCTCCTGTAATGTGCATTGTTGTTAACGTTGACATGTAGAATTGTATTCTCCAAAGTTGATTTGATAGTCTATTTATAGTAGAGAAGTCATAATTGGATTACTAAATGTCAAATCATTGGACTCATTCGTTAGAATAGCTTCCATCGAGTCTTTGCATCCTTAACCAAGAAGAAACCAAATGCATATTCATCCAAAATCTTGAAGCTTTAGGTGTGAAGTTCAACAAATCTTATGAGTTGCTCATGATAGAATCATTGTGAGACTTTTCACCAAAACGTACTTAGCAAACGCATACTCTGTAGCTTGCGTTTTTTTTTTATAATCTTCTGTCAGTAAAAAATCTGTTTTAAAACAACCACGCTTTTTATTTTTATTTTAACTTAAACCATAAACTCTTTTTAATTCAGTTTTCATTTAAAAAGTCACGCCTTTATTTTATTTAATTGTAACATATTGTTTGAAAACAATCACTCTCTTTATTAAATTATAAATCTGTTTTAAATAAACCCTTGATTTATAAAAAACTGTTTTCTATTCTTGTAGCTGCTCTATTTGTAATTCCTGTAGCTTAATCTTTTTAAAAACTAAGTTAATATCTTCTTCATACCACCTTTTGTGTTTCCATTCCTGTAGGTGTGTTTTTATAAAAGGACATACTCCGTTTTTAAATAGCTCTAACAGTTCACCAACTCCTTAGTTTACAAAATACTCTAGTTTATGTTCTTTTTAACATTTTAATACTGTTCAATATTAACAACCTGTCTTTTATTTCTGCAACATATCTTACCATCAATTCTGCAGGCAAAACATAGCATACTCAAATCCTAGTGAGCTTCCTCAATGCTCCTACAGTCATTACATAACCTCTGAGGACTTATTTTGAGTCATGGTGGGCATTTTCCTGAAACAGTGCAAATCTGACTAGGAAGCACTTTTGACAATTTAATATTTACTTCCTCAGCTTCTTCCAAGACAAACTGGAGACATGGTTAGATATAAAAAATACCATGCTATAGTTTGATCATATTGTGTGTGCATTTCCTTCCACATACAACTTATGGAGGGCATTTAAAAATGGCTTTTCATCACTGTTTTTCAACACTAAGACAGTTTTGACAAACTCTGGTTTTTTACTGTGCCAGGAGACGTTTTTGCAAGCTGATATATTTTTCCTCAAGGAATATTTGAGAGATATTAAGCCATGGATGGATGCAACATAAAACATATTATATCCCCATGTCTTCAAAACAATTTTCTATTTCTCCTACATGAAATGGCGGGCATTTTTCTGGAGCCATTTTTTCTTATTTTCATACAAAAAGGCAGTAAAACGGGTTTTAACCCTGTTTTGGAAATTATGTATTTTTCTCCTCGCACATTTTTAAAACAATCTGAAACTATGGTCATGTGAACCTGTCAGCCAGATTCAACATTGTTCTTTCATTTTATTTTTATCACCTTCCTAGAGAAAATGGCGGGCATTTCCCTGAGGCACTTTATGCAGTTTTTGCTAGGATAAAAATAGTGCAAAACAACCTGAAACCTTGTTTTTGCAGGCCTATAACGTTTTCCTCAGACAAGATCAATGAAAAATGAGACCATTTTTAGGTATAAAAATAAAATTACTTCGGGATTACCATGAGAGGCGGGCATTTTCATTCTCCTACAAATTATGGCGAGCATTTCTATATGGCGGTTTTTACTAAATTTCCTATACTTGGTCATTTTCCAGTTTTGCACAAAATTGTCATAACTTACCAGAATGATGTCAAATTGCAACCATGACTACCTGATGACTCCAGGAAACCATCACAAGTGTTTCAAGCCTCATCACACATTCCATATCATCACATTTGCCATGTCATTGCTTCCTTTGACTTCCTTTGACTTTGTTTGACTTTTACTAAGTTTTGCCCTGCCATAATGTCTTGGTTAGTCCTTGGTGATTACAGAACTCTTCTTGACATCAATGACAGGATGCTGATATAATCATGTTAGCATTGTCTACTCATGAGGTGCACTTCTCAATTTTGAGAGAGGTTAGTGCTCCTGATTTACAGAGAACAGAGTGTAATAGAACTATTGGTATTCTTCACTGTTGTGTAGTAGTTCAATCTCATGATTATTTGCTTAGAATCAAGATTGAGGTCCTTATTTTCATTTGATGTGGGTCATGATGCATTGACATGCACAAGCAACCACTAGGTTTTTCTTTTAAGGATTTAATGAGTACATTTTTATCGCTATCTAATTTTTTTATTGCACTTTTGTGCATTACATATTGTAACATCCACCCATTCTCTTAGATCACGTTTCCTTGAAGCGGAAATGGTTCATGCATTATCAAAATCTTAGAAATAATTATTGCATCTTTGTATTGGGAAGAGATTCTGGTATTCCTATCTTCGAACTCATGGGAAGTACTTTCAAATTTATATCACTCTTATTGATCTCTAGATATGTCTTATATGTTGATGACCTTCACCAAACCCAATAAAATACTAAACTGTTATACTCATCTATGTTCAAATTTCAATACTTAACCCCATTTCTAGACTTTACTCTTGAGTGTTACCGAGAGACAAATACCAAAAACCATTGAGGGTAGTAGTTATGCTTAGAAATGCTACACATGCACCATATCCAAGCATGGTCAGTGACAAAATCATCCCCACAAAAGTAGAGACTCTCTTTTAACAGTTTGTCCTTTATGAAAAACAGAAATTAACGCTCATCCTTTGTTCAATATGAAATTTTTAAATTGCCTAATAGGTTTGTATGACTGAAATGCATTTAGATCGCATTGTCATCTCTTTTACTATAGTCTTTGAAAATAGTGAGAGGAATATGATAACATTGCCTCTTTCCTTATATGTGTAATTGTGCAGATTGTGGTTACGTCTGGACAACAAGACAAATGCTTCCTTTGTGGTCAGGTTGGTCATTTTGCAAATGCATGTGAAGGACAGCCAAAAAAAAAGCAAGGAGATTTTGATGAGAAAGGTGGTGAACTGAATGTTAATCCTAAAAAGCCTTATCAGGTAAGTCGGATATAGGTATAATTTTTTATGTTAGGATTTTGGTTATGCGTGCTTGGATGTTTTTTCTTTTTGTTAATGTTGTATGGTTGCATTAATACTAATAACGGTCCCATTTAGGTCATGATAATCAAAGCAAGTTTTAAGATTATTATAGATCATGTGGATGTTTTACTATTATTTTTACATCTAACTTGTTTCTGATATCTCAAATATTTGGCAGTTCGTCAACATCTGGGTTTTACGTGAATATTTAGAGTATGATATGAAGATTCCAAAAACTCCAATGGAGATTGATTTTGAACGGGTTGTGGATGATTTTGTCTTCATCTGTTTCTTTGTTAGCAATGATTTCCTTCCACACATGCCTACATTGGAAATTCGTGAGGTTTGTATGTAGAGATGTTACACCTATATTCTATTTGAATTCCTTACATAGTCGCTGAATAAATATTATCTAAATTTACATTCTATTCTGAAATTCATTTAAGTTGAAACGCTTGGAATATTTTTATGTCCAAGCTGATTATTGTTCTAACTTCTAAGCATGATTATCTCTAGTATGTAGACAGTTTATTATAGATCTATTTTTACAGCTCACATTCTATGTTTTGGTTCTGTGACAATATTCTCTTGGAAGATAATTTGTTGGTGGCTATTTTCTATTTTACAGAGTGCAATTAATTTGCTCATGGCTGTATACAAGAAAGAATTCAGTGCAATGGGTGGCTATTTGACAAATGCAGGCGAGGTATTATGACACTTATTGCATTTCTTATATTATTTTTGTTGGCAAATATTATGTTGACCGAAGGACTTCACTATATGTTACTAGATATTGTGATATTTTCACGTTGGTCTTCTAAATCTTGCAATCTGAAGTTGTGTGGCCTTTGAAATTTTAATTATCACTTGAATTGCAAGATCTCATGTCCCCATATTGATGGAAATGATACCGAGTTCATCTTGACCAGCTTTATCCAATTGTTGGCATTAAAGCTATATAATGTTTTCTCTTTCTGAAATTTCAAATGCACATAGATTTTTATAAAGGCTATAGGACGTCTCCTATGTCTGAAATTACTGAACATGGAATGAAAGGGTGTTAACTGGTTTGGATACAACTAGAATTTATAGCTAAGATGATATCACACTAAAATGTGGAACATTTTATCATGCAGGTAATATTGGACAGGGTGGAGCATGTTATTCAGGCTGTTGGAACATATGAGGATAGGATTTTTCAAAAGCGAGCTCATATTCACAAGGTACACATTTAGTTTATATGAAATTATGAAAACCTTTGTCAGTTGTACGTATTTGGGCCTTATTTTGAAAAAAACACAACTATACATTTTTTAACTATTCAATAACCCCCACTAAGGATAGCACCCTTCAATTGGGCCAAGCTGTGAGCTTAAGAACGTTTTGAATAGGAACTCTATGCCATATGAAAAATGGAAAATGGGTCAATAGCTATTTTTGTAGAGCATTTTATTAGGAAATACATTAAGCCAAGGGAAATAATTTGTTAAAACTCTAGAAATATTAGGAAATACATGTATTTTACATGCTCACACATATTTTACATGCATTTTTATATATGCATATCCAACCATATTGTATCCAATTTGTTATCATATATGTACATATATCTATCTATATCCTGGTAACTTTAGCTTCTCACTGATAACTAGATGAATGATCATAGTTGACTTTTGTTAAGTATTTTATTACTAGCAATATATTAGGTCAGACTAACCTAAGATTCTTGTTGGTTTTTCTTAAAATTTACGCTCGTTTCCTTTATATCCAAATGAGGGCATAAAATATGCTCTACAGGATGAAATGATTGTTACTGCATTTGTTTTATGGGAATGACCCATCTCCTGAAGGATACAACCTGGAAAAGTTCCCAGAAAATGATAAGAAATGGACGCCAACAAACCGTTCCTAGGGAGTTCTTGGAATTGTCAGTATTTTAGAAATGGTACTAGTATTTTCTCTAAACTTTCTTTTTGATCCCTTTTATCCCTTCATCATAATGAGTACCATTATCCACTCGATGTAGTTCATCCACATTACTCTTTTGTACTCGCCATTTTTTATGTTCAGGAAGATATTGTAGATTCTCAGTGTATGCTGTTTCCACTGAAAATTCCTTCCATAATACCTTCAACCCCCACCCCCCAACATATTTAGTGAATGGTCTATTCCTGCTACGCCTTACAAATATTTAAAGACATTGGAATTAATTTTCCTTGTAGCATTCATGCTATTTCCCAGATGCATTTATGCAGTTAATTCTCAATTCTCATGCTTTTAAATGCTTGAATCAGCAATTCACAATTCATTGCAATGATATAAAATCTGTTTCAAGGCACACTCTCTTTGTTTTCACTCTTATTTCCCCACTCTATTAGAACTGATCTTATGCAGGTAACTATGTTGGTACATAAGTTATAACTTATCTCGTGTGTAATCACATGCAGCTAGGACCAACAGTAGAATTGTCTGTCTACTAGAATAAGGTGCAAGATATTACATGTTTGTAACTAGGCTGTCATAATTTGGCTGCTAGCTAGACTGGTGGAACATTGCTTTTTTCTCTGGTCATGTGCATGCACTAATGTGTATTGCTAATCACATGGCTTATCAGGGCCTGATATAACCAGAATGCCCAAGCTACATGATTTTAGGTAACCAAATTGGTACTATTACATTGTCATCTTCTGATACATGCAACACTGTTGATGTTGATGAGTGTCCTTTTTGGTATTACAAAAGCCTCTTTCTCTATTGCCTTGTTCGACCATTAGATACTCAAAGTTGTGTATTGATCCTTTTTACCATTATAGAGGACTCTGTAAGTTAGGTTCTTAAATTCTTAAAGGGTTCTAGTTCAATGGAATAACACCTGCCTTACAAGTAGGAGGTTGGTGGTTTGATTCCTCCATGCCCTAATGATATTATAATATCGGTTAAATACTAAAAAAAACTAAATTAGTGACCAAAACATGAGAGACACGAAACTAGGCATTAAAAAGGATGCAACACATGGCGCTAATGATGAAGCCAAACATGGCGTTGATATGGTAGCAAAATAAGACGTTACTTTGGATGCAAAACATGGCGCTACATAGGAAGCAAAATATGGTGCAACAATAGAATAAATATTTGGCGGCATTTTGGTAGCAAAACATGATGCAATAAAGGAAGCAAAAATTGGTGCAAATTTGGAAGCGAAAATTGACACATATTTGGAAGTAAAAAATGGTGCAAAATGGGATGCTAAAGTGGTAGCAAAAATGGATGCTAATTTGGATGATAATATGGTGCTATTAAGGATGCAAATATGGCACTAACGGGTGTGTCATTTAAGAAGCAAAAGTGGACACTCGCTAGGAAGCAAAGAAGGACGTTATTTAGGAAGAAAACCTCGATGTTGTTTAGGAAGCAAAGTTGGGCGCTATTCTGGAAGCAAACCTTGATGTTGTTTAGGAAGCAAAGTTGGACACTATTCTAGAATAAAAAAAAGAGACGCTATTTTGGACATCATAAAGGATGCTATTTAGGAATAAAAAAAATACGTTTTTTGGGACGCTTTAATTTTTATCCATGGCGCGTCCCATTTAGCGTCTAGTTTGACCACTCAATGTAAAAAAATTTACACTAAAAAGGGACGCTAAATGGGACGCTAATTCCAGGATTTGTTGTAGTGAGGTTAGCCATCATCCTAAGAAGCCCTAGGTTGGGTAGGGATTGTGCTAGGGTTATCCTAGGTCCTCACAATATTTTCTCTTGCAAAACCTCTTCTAGGGTTAGCATTAGGTTAGTCTAGCTTAGTTTTAGAATAATTTTTAGGGTTACTTTGGGTTATCCCTTAGGTTAGCTCTTAGATTAAGTTAGTCTCTCTTAAACCATCCTCGGCTGCCTTTTTCTTCACCTCACTGCCCTAGCAGTGACCACTTCTACCCTCGCTACTCACAGCTCCCCTTATAGACTGCTTTAAACTCCCTGAGCTGCTAGAGAAAGGATTCTCCTTCAAATGGGCTCGAAACCCTTCCCTTCTACCTCACATCCCTAACTATGATGCTACCATATCCTCACTAAACGTGTCGTAACCTGTGATATCCCCTTTGGTTGCTCCTTCAACATCGAACTGTTGCTACTAGCAGCAGTCCCCCCACCATCTGCATCCTTCATGTAGTATTCCATACCTCCTCGATTCCCACTTCAAGGTCCATCACCCCTTCATATCCCAATATTCGGGCCTTCACCTTCCCTTAGGATTTCTCACCCCTCCCAGGGGATTCCTCCTTTTTCAGCCTGCTCTCATCTCCCACTCTATCCCTCGCTGGTATGTTTGGATCCTCATGGTACCCCAAGCCCCTCCTTTCCTACCTTTGCTAACATATAATTGGCGACTATTCCTTTCATCGTTGTTTCATTCCTTCTCCTTTATTCCTTGTATCCCTACCCTCGATTTACCTTGTTGCCACTGTATCTTCCTGGACGGGATCGCTACAACTCATCCCAACCTCCATCCTTCCACTTGGATTTTGGGCACTCTTTACGCATCCTATCACGTGGTCAAAAGGTGTTGAAGCATCTCCTTTCTCCCCTCGTCGATCTGCTATGAAGGAAATCTTGAACTTTGAGGATTTCCCTTGTAGTGGTCGTTCTCCTTACCCGAACCCTGCGATGCACCACCATCCAACATACGGTTTGCATATAAACGTCAATGATAATCGTACTTACAATGGCAGCCCCTTCTACATTCATTGTTGCATGAAAGCCAATATGAAACACATATAGAGGTTAGTATTTGATATTATAATCACATCACTATTGGGTTATATTTATTAACACATACATGAAGCACATTATTGGCGTCATCCTCTTTGCTAGTCCTCACATTGTTTGCTAATCTAACAATTTATTTTCATGATTGTGGACTATTATGATAATGTTGGTTGAAGGAAATATTTGTGACTGACATAATTAATGTTGCCATCAATTTTATTATCAAATTCATGTGAAGGACTGCCATAAATACACTTAATGTTTGCATCATATGAATTAGTAATGACTGATACATTTTGCGTTAATAATTGTTCGTTACACAACTAATATATTGTTCATGTATTTTTTTTAGTTCTGAGTGCTCGGTGTTGTTGATTAAATGACTAGTGCATACATGCTAATTCATTAATCGCTAATTGTTGCATACACCTTCATGCTCACGATTTGGGAAATATTATATGCTGGTATTTGATCAATAATTGCACTTGTAATTTGTTGTCTCCATCATGAAATAATACTTTCCTTTGGGATGATATACTGCTACAATAATGCTAGTGTAATCCTTATACACCCACATTACAATTTATCCTTGAGACTCCATTAGGCACTAGTCACTAACTTCACATGTTGCATGATATATTTGTGTCTAAGTGTCTTTTGCAGAGTTCCACAGGGCTCTCCCCTAGGAGGCTTAGGCTTCTAAATAAGTTAGGAGAAGTGACTAAGGTGATAGTTTTCACTTTCTCTATATATGTTCATTGGTAAATTGGATTGACATTTCAACCATTAATAGTATCCAATTAATACAAGGCTCTTTTACCTAGATTATTATGCTCGATTGAGCATAGCATGTTTGCTTGACCTGATTAGGCTGCCTTTTTGTAAATCCAATGAAAAACATCTACAACATGTTGTTGATTAAATTTTCATTGATACCAATAGTGTATATTCATTGATGCCAACATGTCTTGGTTCCCTTTGAGGAGTCCTTGAGGGTTATTTAAGTGTCAGTATCTAAGGAGACCTTTTGATCTTGTCCAAGCCCAAGTTTGAAGCCCTTGGAGCCCTTGGAGCCCTTGGGACAATGGAAAAAGACCAGAACACCTTATAGAGTGTTTAAGTACCCAAAATATGTTTTACGGTTCCCATTTGTTTCTCTGGTTCCCCAATACCACAACTTATGCCCCAGTACCCTACAAAAGTGTCCTTGGTGGGTTGAAGAAGCTGCAAGAGTCCAAATGATCCTTTTAGTGGTCACTTGTATTTATTGAAACCCCACAGGTGATGTCATGATGGACCTTGACCCTTGTAGGTATCCTGGTGTGGTTGAGGTAGTTGAAGAATCATATGAAGCCCCTTGCTTGATGAAGAATCCCTTGGACCCACATTTGATGGCTTAATGATCCTTGTCCCCTTAAAGGTGATGGTGTGGTCATTAATGACATGATGAAGACTTGGAACCCTTGATGAATATTTTGACTACCATGTATCCCTTGTTGGGGTCATGGAACCCTTGGAGATGGTCATTATGCATTAGAAGGTCCGGCACCCACATAAATGGAGGCATGATGACCCTTGGACACTATATGATCATTGATGGTGCATTTGGAAATGATTTATATCTTGGAATCCATACATATGGTGGTTTGTAAGCTCATTATTGTTGGAGCCTTTGATATGATGGAATATTTGGTCATGATTCTCTCATCACTCGGTGATGGAGTCCTATGTGATGGGATTGAAGTTCATGGAAAGTATCTTTTTTAAATATTATATGACATATTTGAAAGAGTCCTTGAAACCCTTGCATGTGGTGCCTTGAGTCTTAAACCATGATGATGTATGGTCATATTTGTGGTTATATGGCTATTGCGTTGTAGATGGAGGTACAACCCATGGACGTGCCTTGATATGTTGAAGAAGACTTTGAAACTCTTGTAGTTGGTGGTATGGTATTTGGCACCCTCGTGTGTGGGATCTTTGATGTCCTGGACATATTGAAGAATTTAAGGGTATTAGAAAAATAATTTTCAAATAAACCCATCATATGGAGATAGTGCTTGTCAATCCATTTCTGTTTATATGTGGAGCATATTCTAACTCATTACGGTTGAAGAGATATGAATTTTTGAAGTTGGTGTACCCCACCTTTTTGGGCGAGAAGACCAAACAAAAGAGAATTTGATTATTTGTAATTTTGAATTGCATGTCGGCCTATATTGAGGTAATAGATTTACTCCAAGACCTATATAAATATAATATCAAACATTTCATTTTCTCATCATTTGGAATTTCACAACTCTTGGAGAAAAGTGCAAAATTTTGTGGAAAATAAATTTTTGGGCATCTTCACTAAAATTGGCATAACTTTCTCATACAGAATCAGAATTACAAAATTCTTGGCTCGTTGGAAATATTATTATGAGGGCTATGTGATTACATGAAATAGAGTTTCTTTTAGTATTCAAAAAGGTATGTCTCATGCTTTTGAGTTTCGCTTGTGGTGGCACATGTTTCTCATGGATAGAGTTCATCTTTGATCTTAGTATGTGAGGCTATATATTGGTATATATCCTTGAAGTCATTGAGTATGTTATGTAGGATATGGTGATGGTTATCTTGGAATATATATTGATGTGGTCTTGATAAAAATCTTGATGATTATCTTGAATATTGTTGGCATAGACATTGGTGTTTATCTTGATTGTTGTATAGTGTAGTATTGAATGAGAAGTTGACATGTAAGTAATAGATATTGTGAGTGATTAGTTTGATCAACCTAAGTGTTTTATTTGAAAAATGTTGATCATTGTGTCTTTGACCTAAGTGGAGTTGGACTGTTATTGACTGTTAATGACAACCTTTGACAATATTGTGAGTGACTATTTGCTTAACATCTGTTTGATTTGTCGACCTGATTTGAGTGGAGTGAAAAATACTTTTGTGTCTAAGAGTTTATGAGATTGACTGAGTTTGACATAGTTGGTTAAGTCTTTTATCTTCTTGGATGAGGCTAGTTGGTCAAGACGTATATCATGTTTAATTGTCAAGTATTCCTTCATTGTGTTTGAGGTTTTTTGTGGTGTCATTAAGTTGAGTGTGATTGGACAAAGTTTGGTTGACTGTATGTAAAGCACTTGATTAGATCAACACAAGTATATGATTGATTTGGCACAGGTACACAAACATCTTGGCATAGGTTAGTTCAGTTGAGAAAGATTGGCATAAGTTGCCTTATGTGAAGTTGGTTTGACCCAGATTGGCTGAGTTGTATGAGCACTTGGTTTGACCCTGGTGGTCTGAGTTTAGTGTCCAGAATCAGATTGATTGAATTAGTTTTTGTGAGAAACAGATTGATTGGAACAACTTGATTGGATAGGTTGATTGTACAGGTTGATGAGCAGTGTGATACAGTGGACAGTGATCAGTTTATTAGTGATCAAATGATGAGCAGTGGTTAGTGGCAACAGTTGTGTAGTGTAGTACAGGTGTTGGTTAACAGGTTTGCATGATCAGTGCGGTCATGGTTCAGATCATGGTGGAGGGATGGGGCAAGGAAAGGGGGTTGTAGCCTCCTTCCGGTTGTAGCCGAAGAGCTAGGGAGTTGTAGCTTCCTTCAGGTTGTAGCATGTAAATCAAGGGTTGCATCCTCCTTCCAGTTGTAGCTGGAGAACTGAAGTCATTGTAATAAGGGGGTTGTTGCCTCCTTCCAGTTAATACTGAAAAACTATTATAAAGGCTTTCGTGGTTTTTCCCCAGGACTTGGGTTTCCACGTAAAATATGGTGTTATGTGTTTCATGCTATGCTTCTGATGTGATGATGATATGATGATAATAATGTTGATGGTGATATAATGGTAATGTGATAATGCATAATATTGAATAAGTTGTTGATTGTTAATAAAAGTGAAAAAGTAATAGAATTTGTGCACACTTATTCACCCCCCTCTCAGTGTAACTGGCGTGTCCAACATATATAGCTATAATCACGGGGTCTTCACCTAGGGACCAATATGATATCACGTCCGTTCATATTGGGGTGGTTAAAAATTAAAAATTAAGAGTCAATATATTGGTGGTATATTAGAGGTAAAAAGGGTTTTTTTTAAGTATATAAATATCCAATATGTTTGGGGTTATTTTATTCCAAATTTCTACCCTTCACCCTCTTCACCACTAGTGCTCCACCTGCATGCACCCTGCCTATGCTGCATAGGGTTTTCATGTGGTTTTCTCCATCGTTTTTTTGGGTTTTCTCCATCCTATTTTATGGATAACTGAGGGCATTTTTTCACCGTTTTCTGATGGTGGGTTTGTGGGTTTCTCTGGTGCATAGCAGTGTTGGAGGAGGTACGTTGGAGAGCCACTGCATAGCATTCTTATTCTTCTGCGCCACCAATTATCGCCCTTGAATTGTCTTTGCTGATGCTGCTGAACAATCAATCGACTAAAAAGGAATTATGTGATGAATTTTGTTGGAAACCTATAAAATTATGTTATTAATTATATCGAAAACCTGCTATAGACATATGTTCTAGTGGAAATTACTGGTAGTTGGATGGACTCCATTATTGTTTGGAAATATTAGGGTTTGAACCTGTGAGTATTCAAGGATCTGTGCAGAATGACGCTTCTTTTAAGAAAGCGTTGGCAATATATATATTGACACAATAGATTAAAATTTAGCAGTTCCATGTATAGCCAGTGGAAATACTAGGGCTTTACCATGCGAATAACACAGGACTCTGCAGAATATTTTGATTTTAAGAAAACATAGGTTATATAGGTTCAAATGCTATGATAGGTTAGAGATTGATAGTTTCATGGATATTTAGAGAATGACAGAAACCATGGGGAGTGCTGGAGAAAAGGACACAGCTCTTAGCGATTTTGAGGATGGGGACTTGGAGGCTGCACCAGTTGTATTGCCAAATTCGTCTTCCGAAGCCTCCAATGAGAGCTTAAGGGAAACTCTTTTGGAGCTCGAATCTGAAAAAAAAGCAAGGAAGGCCGTTGAAACCTCGAAGGCTAAACTGGAGAGTGCATTTAGTCGCTTGAAGGATCTTGCACATGAGGCACTTCAGAAAAGGGACGAATTAGCAAGGCAAAGTGATGAATTTGCAAGGCAAAGAGATGATAGGTTAGAGATTGACAGTTTCATGGATATTTAGAGAATGACAGAAACCATGGGGAGTGCTGGAGAAGAGGACGCAACTCTTAGCGATTTTGAGGATGGGGACTTGGAGGCTGCAAAAGTTGTATTGCCAAATTCGTCTTCCAAAGCCTCCGATGAGAGCTTAAGGGAAGCTCTTTTGGAGCTTGAATCTGAAAAAAAATAAAGGAAGGCCGTTGAAACCTCGAAGGCTGAACTGGAGAGTGCATTTAGTCACTTGAAGGATCTTGCACATGAGGCACTTAAGAAAAGGGACGAATTTGCAAGGAAAAGGGATGAATTTGCAAGGCAAAGAGATGATGCTCTGCATCAAAAGGAGGAAGCTTTCTGAGGAAAAGAAGTAGTTGCACAATAGGTAGATGAAGCTTTAAGATTGAAAGAGGATGTGATTAAGCAAAGAGATGATATTTTGGGGCAACGAAATTATCTTGCAAAACAAAAGGATGAGATTAATCGTCTGAAGGAGGAAGAAACTAAAGCACGAGAGTCGTCAAGGTCAGAAATTGAAGCAGCAGCTCAAATGTTGATCAATAGTACTGAAAAAATTACTAGCAGAGTTAGTGCCATTAAGAGCTCTGGTGATGGGCTTCCAAGGAGTTCTAAACATTCAGGCTTGGATTCCATTGCCTATGGAGCAACCAAGAGAGCAGAGGAAATAGTTGAAGAACTCCTTAGGAAAAATGAAATTATTACGAAAGGAATAAATGATGTCCGTGAGCAGATGGAGCAGAGGACCTTGATATTGACAAGGATCTGGTGGCTTCATTGGCTGGCGCAATGTTTGTGTCAGAGCTAGCCACAGTGGCAGAGAAAAAAATAATTTTAGATCAAGAAAAAAGGAATAAATAAAAGGAAGAGTTAGAAGATAATATTGTCTATTTAGTAGCAGAGAAAAGGGACATTAGTACTTTGCTTTGAAGTGCCATGGGAGAGAAAGAGGGAGCTGAAAAGTGCTTTAAGGAATTTCCAGAGAGCAATGGTGAAAATCAAATAGATTCGCCTCAAAGTAATGGTACTTCTTTAGATGTTGTAGAAAGGAGTCTTCAGAATACTAGATTGGATTTCAGGATCGGTTGCCTTGTGGGGGATCCAGACATTGTATCTATTAATGGAAGAAAAAGAGGAGAAGATGGTTTTGTTCTGGTATGGATACTTGTCTTTCAAGTGTGTTGTGATGTTTGTTTATAAACTATGTTTCTTAAATGTATAAACTGTCACATTTTAAACTTTAAATTCTTCAATGAATTTTGTATTTGTTTACTTCTCATAGGCCTCTTCCTTGGGGAACATAATGAAAACATCATGGATTGAAATTGCAGAATTACAACGCACACTGGAAACATTGAGGTATGGTCCTATAACTAACTAAGATGTGTGTGAAGTGCAGAACTAGAGCAATAAACCATTTAATGTCTATGAAAGAATGCATTTATTCTGTTCTATTACCAATTTATTTTATAGACTTAAACTGTTGCATAATTTTTTGATATTATAGAGTTGGCTTACTATTCATTCCTTTTTTATTTCTTTGTTATGCCAAATTCAGGGCAGAACTAGAGCATCTAAGAAGACTTTCTGAGACTCAAACCAAATATCTGGCTGAGAAAACACTACACATACAAGAACTTGAGGAAAAGGATAGGACGACATCTGAAAATGTAATTTATTGCTAATAAATCTTTTAATGCCATCTTACTCTGGAACTGCTTTGATTTCTTGAAATTTATGTGCAGAATCTTTCATTTCTAATCTAAGTTTCCTTTCAAGTTGAACAAGGATACACATTTTATTATGGAATTTATAAATAGAATGTTTCATTCAGAAATAAGGTTTTTATTGGCCATGTTTTCTGTGTTTTAAGGTTGAAGGTCTCATGATGGACATTGCGGCAACAGAGGAAGAAATAGGCAGGTGGAGGGAGGCTGCTGAACAAGAAGCAGCGGCTGGAAAAGCTGTCATGGAGGAGTTCCAAGAAGAGGTATTTTGACATTCTTACATTTTCTAAGCATTCCTTTCTTTGCTGATTACAGCAGTGATTTCTAGGTATGAAACTTACCAAAGTTTCCCCTAGGCATGCCTACACCCGCACTGGAGTCTCATTGGAAATGTGGAATCACTGATATGGATTGGATTTGTGAGAATGCCATTTCTTAAATCATATCTGTTTCTGGTCTGTCTGGGTGTCGAGTCTGGACAGGTTTAATGGAAGCTGTTGTTTTTTAACTGTATTAGCATTTAACTGTGTCTCTGTGCATGTCGGAATGGGTGCCTTTGCACATCATGGAATTTGAATTAGTTGAATCATAGCACCAGCTGTTTGTTGCATCACAACACCAGTAGCTATGGACTGAAAGGGCTAGTCTAATGAAATGGACCATATGTTTTAAAAGCATTTAGTGCTATGGTAGGTACCTTGATAGCTCATAGCACTTGTTGTTCTTGGAAATTGGGTTTCTGGCATCTGCCAGTTCTCTATTCCATTTGCCATTGTGGCATTGAGACATGCCGTGTTTATGGAATGCAGCAGTTAGGGAGTGGATGCTTGGCAATAAATTTTGACTGCCTACTTGTTTATATACTTCTAGTGCAATTGGGAAACCAGATGGTTCCAAAGGTTTGCACAGTATAAAATTGTATGATGATTTAGTTGGAAGGAATGACCGTGGGTTCAACGAATATCCAGTGCACCAGATTATGTATAGCCTTATGGATGGAAAAAATTTGCAATGATTTTTTATTTTATGTTAAGTTATATAACATTATAGTTTCAATCCCATTGGAGGCTAGGGTGTAGATCAGATGATGATAGGGTGCACTGTTAAGGCACTCCTTGCGATGTTGCTGGTTCAAACCATGGCATCCTGTCTACTGCATGTGAGGTATTGTCTTTACACCTGGAGGTTATAGTGGCAGCAGACCGGAATTGACCCCATGTCTCGCGAGTACTAGCCTGGCCTAGTTACTGGTTTTTTCAGTTAAAAAAAATATATTACAGTTTCAACACTTTTAATGGTTATCTTATAGTTCTAGACTTTAGATAATATAGGTTATTAGAAGTTATAAATATATTATATATATTAATATAAAACTATATCTATTATATTAAATGTTTATAGAATTGAATATTACACTATATATATATATATATATATATATATATAAAGTAAAATATGCTTGGAATGGTATCAATAGGAGATGTCGTTTGAGTAGAATATATAGCTATGGAAAATTAGGGTTAGGGTTCTGATTCCTAATTTTGGGAAGAGTGCCACACTTGCACGAGATTATTCTGCTGATTCTGATTGCGCCCACAATTCAAGTAATTTTGCTAGGTATTGTAATTTTGCTAGGTATTTTAGTATCCTAATTGAGATTTAGTCTGGGGTATTTATGTAAACTGTCTCTGCTTATGCTTGCCTGTTATTCTAAGGTATTTCATATTTTGTTGATTTCTGACCTCTTTCTCTGTTGCTATGCCTGGGTTACAAATTTCTTGAATGTTTGGATTTCAACCCTTTCCCTGTTGGTAGAGCATTTAGGCTCATGCTGATGTTGGTTCTTTATCGTTTTTCCTTTGTCATAATCTTGTTGTCCTGTGCTGTCTTTCTAACAAAACAAAATCTCCATTAAAGCATAGAATTTCTCGTTCCTGGGTGCAAAGTTCAAACATACATCCTATGTATTGTTCTGTGGGAAAGTAGCGTCAATTCAGTTGGACCAAGTTTTCTGAACAAGGAAAATACCTTAAGTGAAACTCTATGTTAATCAGTGTTGTTGGAACTGGACTAGAACAGGCAAAACGTGACGGTCCAACTGGTTTGGGCATTTTCTGGTCTGGGTCAGTGTTTTGGGTCAGAGATGGCCGTTTCCATACGGAACCAAACATAAATGCCTGAACCTGCCAGTTTTGTACAAGTCTGTACACCATGGCTTTGGACACGAAATTTCTATAAAAGTAGGTAAACCCTAGTAATCATCAGTGGCATTAAATGGTAATCTTAAATTCTTAAAGTAAAAGGATAGAAAATGAAAGATAAGGAGAATGCAAAAGGATAGAAAATGAAAGATAAGGATAATGCAAAAGGATAGAAATTGAAAGATAAGGAGAATGCCACTTAAAATTTTAACATCATCATTAATTGTGTCAGAATAATTGAGAGTGGTTCCAACCTTATTGGACCTCATAAGCAAAAAGTAGAATTTTAAATCCCATTCAGAATTCAACAGACTTAACAGTTTATAGGATTTCAGGATTTAACCACAAGATTCTATCATGTATGAGATATGGGATTGGCATTTAATCAAGCACATTAACCTCTCCATGTACCTTGATGTTGGTGGTGCTGATTGTTAAACTTTGTCACGACCTTAAAAAAATGTACCCTTGAATTAAGCAGGATCACTTATTAAGAATGGGATGCTTTTTCTACCTTAGTTTAACACTTGGATTAGGAGGTTCCATCGAAATTGTAAGGTCTTGACATGTCCTTGGAGGATTGACTTCGAGATTCCTGGTAGAGGTAAGGGCCACAAGGTGCTATTCATGAATAGGATCCCTATATAGGCAATGATTTTGATGATATGTAGTTATTTGTTGTAGGATGAGGGGGGCAAGGGCTGCTACTGATGAATAGGATCCTTATATAGGCTATTGTAACAGGAATCATGAGTTTGACTTGGATCCCCCTCAAAATGAGCTAATTCAGTTTGGGTTGAGTCAAACTTGGGTTGATTGAGCTTGGTCAATTGCAGGTCAAACTCATGGTTTTCTTTGACTTGCGATTTAAAGCTTCGATTTTTTGAATTGCGTGCCCAGGAAAAGTGTTTAACATTTCGATAAATTTGTTCAAGATGCTTGAGAGTGGTTTGAACCTCATCGAAGTTCATATGCAAAAAGTGGAATTTTAGATCCCATTCAGAATTCAACAAACTTAACTTTTTTCAGGATTTCAGGATTGCAATGTTTCCATTGGATTCTATCATGTATGAGGGTAAGGTATTGGCATTTAATCAAGCACATCAACCTCTCTATGTACCTTGATGTTGGTGGTGCTGATTGTTGAACTCCTTTGTCACGACCTTAACAAAAATGTATCCTTCAATCAAGCAGAATCACATATGAAGCATGGGAAACTTTTTCTAATTCTACCTTATTTTCACGCTTGGATTAGCAAGTTTCATTGAAAGTGTAGGGTGTTGACTAATGTCCTTGGAGGATCAACTTCGAGATTCGAAGGAGAAGGCAAGGGCTAGAACCTAGAGGAGGGGGGCATAGGGTGCTATTGCTGAATAGGATCTCGGTATAGGCAATGATTTGTTTATCAGGACTCATCATATGGATGAGAATTGATATAATTTGGACATCTATTGATATCTTGCAGTATATGGACATGGCTACTTTGAATATCAATGAAAAATGTTTTTTTTTAAATTCAAAATATGTGTATATTTTATTTTTTGTATTTGCCAATTTTTTTTTTTTCTGATCCGTTTCAAAACTTACTCTTTTTCCTCGTTGATTATTGTTGATTTCGATTTTGGTAACATTGATATAGGCAAAGATTTTGATTATATGTAGTTATTTGTTGTAGCATGAAGTTTTTTGGACTCTAGAGGCCATTTATAGCCTCTTTGTCTTGTGTATTTTGGGTTAGATATTGATTGCACTCAATGCATATTCTAGTTATATGCACCCTTGCTATATATATGAGAAACTTTGCATATTTGTGTATAATGGTTTGGATTCATATGGATGCATGTGAACACTGAATATATATGTTTTTTTTCAAAATTTGAATATTTTATATATTTTTTGGTTGAATGGTTTTTTGGTCCGTTTTTTAATTAATTAATTTTAATATTTTTGGTTTTGGTTTGGTTTGATGATCGGTCTGGTTTTCTGATAATTACGATGTTAATAGCCTATATGTTCTACTTGATGTTGCTTTATAAAAGACATTGATTATGATATTTGTTGCTCTGTCTTCATCATGTTTCAATAATATGCATTTTAGAAAATCAGCTTACTCCATCTTGAAGTCGTCAATCAAGCTTTTGTTATTTTGTCTCGGTTATATTTGAAAAGGGGACAGGGGTACATCCAAGCAGAGTTATTCTTGGGCAAGTGTTACATTAACTATGTCAAATACATATTAAAATTAAAATTATTGTAAATGTAGTTGACATTAATAACATTTAATGTTTAATTTTCATTTGATCTGACCATTTTTCCTTTAAGGCTTAGAAAAAGGGACATGGCATTCCCTTTACCACCCACTTGCACTATTTTCTGCTACACCAATTTGATATATTTCATAGTCCAAACCCTAGAATGCCACCCATTTCTCTTGATAGATTGCAGCCTGTAGAACTTCAACGTAGTTCCCTTTGTCTTCAAGGCTTGAAATTGATGATGTGGTATTGCATCCTTTAGGGGAAAAACAACAGTGGTCAGCCGCATAGCTTGATTGGCTGCAGCATATATTTTGGGGAACCTTTGATGGACACACTTAAAACACAGGATGTTATTGCAAAAAATGGGACTGTTGGAGAACATTATACAAGTTGTAATTAATCCATTATTAGCATCATTTATTGGTGGATTTCAAAATTGGATAATATTTGAATCACAGTTATGAATTTTGATAAATTTATTATTGATATAGCATGTAAAAGTCAAGATATATCGCTTACCAAGAGTTGATCTGCAGTTCAAGACTGGAACTACTGTGCATGCCTGTGTTTTCACTGCATTGCTTAATCGGCCAAAGCAGAGTTTATATATAAATAGGGTATGGATAATTGAAAATGATTCTGTGAGAGGAGTCTTCTAGTGATTGACACCTAGGAAGGTGTTAATGAATTTTTTGAAACATTAGTTATAAATTGTTTATGTTTACAGATTACAAAATTGAGGCGAGAGCTGGAAGAGACGAAACAATCTTTGGATGAAGCAAATAACAAATTAAAGTCTTAAGAAGAAATGGCAGCTGCTGCTATGGCTGCTCGTGATACAACAAAAAAATCACTACATTTGGCAAATGCAAGATTTCTTGTCTAAGGGCAAGGATAGAGGAATTGACTAGATAGTTAGAAGAGCTAGATGGTGAGGATGAGCAGTAGAATCTTAGAAAAATGCGATATGCATGTTGGCCTTTGCAGTGGCTTCCAATTGGTATGCTTGGAATTTGCATGGGATCTGACAGAGATGAAAATAACAATTCAGCTGAGATGGAGCTTTATGATCTTCAAAGTAGCCAATCAACTTGAAAGTTGACAACAAATTACAAGTTGTATGTGATCTTCTCCAATCAAAAAGCCTGTAAAAAGTTACTTCACTAAACATCAATAATTTGAGGGCACATTGTCCTTTTGGAAGATCTTTTAGCAGCTGTTTTTTTCCTTGTAAATATGGGAAGGGGTGCAACCACTTTCTGAGGGAAGGTTGGGAACAATATTTTTTTAAACTAAAGCTGTCAATATTTAGCAACTGGATATGGTTAAATTTAAAATAAAATGTCATTCATTGCATTTGTTAACCTGGGTTGTTTTAGAGCCAAGTTGTATTTGAAGTATTGGAGGGTTTATTTATGATATTTCGAGGTGATTCTATGCTCAAATGGAAGTTTAGCCTTCTTTTAGCAGGATGAAAGGGAAACTCAAGGGGCACAACAGGTCTGTTAATGTACCTAATTATATATTTTTTGAAATTTAGTTTTTTGTCCTTCACCATCTTTGTTGATCATGTTCTGACAATAAAAACAACAATTTGGCCTATGATTTGTCCAAATACCAACACAATAATTTCTTATATTGTTTTGTAATGAGAATTCCAATATATGTATGCACATGGAATCTTGACCAGAGTCTACCAAAACTGTATCCCAAACCGTGGTTACAAAAGTTCAATAATCAATCGAGTGCCGATACATTTAGCAAAAGGGAATAGTATGCTTTGGTGTCTTGATGATAGCTACCATGTTGACTGCAAAGTTGGCATAATTGTCAAACTCTTTCATCAAGAGAGTTGGAAATATTATTTTTAAGATACCAATTTCCAAAATGGACATGCTTCAAAGGGAATGTTATCATTTAAAATGGTATTTAAAAATTAATGTATTTTTTATGTTTTAAGATTCTACTTTTTGTTTTTCATTAATATTTGTGAGCAAAGAACTTTTTGCTTTTCAGTAAAAAGCTATCTCATATGTATTTTATAGGGATCAATGTTTCAGATTGGTCCCTCTCTTATATCTATTCTAGGTCCTTGCCTCTTAGGTTGTGTTGGGATTTTGCTAAGATTACAGTCATATCATAGAGCTATATAATTTTATCTACAGTACATTAACTAGTTTGAACATTGCATGTATAGAATCATGTTCTAACTCATTGCAGTTCTTGCAAACTGTATGGATGCTTTAGATCTACTGAGCTAATTTCCTAAAGTTTATCTTAAACACAAAGTCATCTACTGATGTGGCGATGTTCATGTGGCTTTGCTGATATGTTGATGCTGTCAACCGGAACTTATAACAATTGCATCATTTGGGCTATGAAGCTTTGATTTCCTCATGTGTTCAGCCATGCTATGGCCTAGCCTTTTTCTAATAGCTTTATGGAAAAAATCTAGAAAGTGTAATTGCACAGCATCTTACTTTATAAATATCTTATATATGTTAGCTAGATTTAATTGGATAATGCATCTGATTAGGTCTTGGAAAATCAATGTTCTCTATGTAGGTTCACAATGATGAAGAAGTCAGATCCCTATTTAAGCAAGTACAGGGAGAGGTTCTAGGTTCACCGATATTTATCATGAAGGTTGCATCTCAGGTACTAAAATAATTCAAGAATAATGAATGGCCAATAATGGAACTTGGATGACATTTCAGTTGTTGCGTACACACCACTTATAATGGTAATCATTATTGAAGTGGAAATGGTTATTGATTTATGAGATTTTGTAGTGAGTGAAGCATAGGTTTTTCTCTGATGTTATGTCTAATCCTGTATGAGAAAAGAGGTGGAAAAGTTTACGCTGGGCCTACTTTTCTGTTTATTCATGAGCAGTTAATGCTTCTATAATACATCAGTAACATACATAACTCTGCCTCTACAGAGTCGACATCTATAAGTGCAGCTACTTTGTGACCAGCATGGAAATGTGGCAGCTTTGCATAGTCATGACTGCAGTGTTCAAAGAAGGCACCAAAAAGGCTGGGATTTCTCTCCATTTGTCTTATATGAATTCTATTTTTCAGTGAAATAGATTAGATGGAATATGATGTTAATGTATTTTTTATGTCCTGTCAAGTTAGACATCTTAAGCACTGTGTTGAATAATGTGTTACTCTCAGGACGCAGTGGACTCTCTATTGCACTGACATATATACATATAGAATAAGGAAGCCTGTTACCATTATCACTAAATGCACATTATTTCAGCATTACTACTTAGCACTGGGTATGCAATTTTTGTTAAGGATGTCAGTTCTTTTTTATTTACAGATTATAGAAGAGGGTCCAATTACAGGTGGATCCCACCTGAAACTGTGAAGCAGTTAGAGCAGGGTGCACGGAGACTTGCAAAGTGTGTAAACTATATTGGGGCTACAACTGTCGAATATATTTATAGCATGGACTCTGGCGAGTATTATTTTTTAGAATTGAATCCTCGTTTACAGGTATATAGAATTTGCTTCAGTAAGCATTATGAGCATGGAACTAATAATGTCGGATTTGAATTTCTAGTTGTCTTGAGGTGAATAGAATGGTTGCTTTATTAAGTTGACAATCCTTCATCGGTTGAGCATCCTATTACAGAGTAGATAGCTGAAATGAACTTACCTGCAGCCCAAGTTGATATAGGCATGGGCATTCCTCTTTGGCAGATTCCTGGTATGCACTTAGTAAGGCTGCAGGTTGAATTATCTTTGTTGATATTCTATTATGATGATACTGATGGAAACCTACTATGCACTGATGTTCTTGGTGTTCGTATGCCTTAGAAATAAGATGATTTTATGGAAAGGAAGGAGGAACAGGCTATGATGCTTGGCGGAAGACAGCGGTGACAGCTACTCCATTTGATTTTGACTTGGTAGAATCTGTCAGACTAAAAGGACACTATGTAGCAGACCGTGTGACAAGTGAAGATCCTGATGATGGTTTTAAGCCTACCAATGGAAAAGTGCAAGTCTGAAACAATGCTATTAGGGACACTTATAGAGAGATATTAGGGTGGAAATAAATTGGAATTTTTTTTAGAAATTAAAACATAGATACCTTTTGTGGATAGTCTCTTGAGAAGGTCTCATATCCCATAGATCAAGGAGAGGAGTGCATATCTTTGTGTTGGGGGGGTCATAAAGTTCATCTTATTTAACAAAGAGGAGAAAGACCATAGAGGGAGTAGCCTTAGTTCATTGTTAAGGAACCCTACACACTTATGAATAATTATTTTGCATGGTGAGGGAAAAGAATGAATGTCGAGTAACATGTCAATATACTAGTTAGAAATCTAAAGGGGTATAAAAAATGTAAATGAAAAAAATGATACATGCAATATACAGTGAAAATAGGGTTTTTTAAAAATTGGGAAGGCATATTGGGAGGGGGTTAAAAAAATGATTTTGGGAGGTATTTTCCAATATTTTTTGAAAATAGGGGTATTGTTTCATATGCCACGAACGAACGTGCTATGGCATGGTTTCACTAAGTGAAGACCCCGTGGCTATAATTTATCTTATTAGCATCAACATGGGCCTCAATCAGAGTTTTCCATTTGTGTACTAAAAAAATTTCACCATACCTTGTCAGCACGCAAAGGAATCTTGAAATACAGATAGAAATAAAATTGTGAATCAACACAACAAGCATTTATAAATTGATACTTGCCTAGAAATTAGCAAGGGCATTCCTTCCTTGAACATCCTCTCCATGAAGCTTAATCTGATCCTAATAATCTTGAAGAAGACTAGCTAGAGACAACACAAATACATGGTGCAAGAAAAGTATTATTAACTCTTTGCCATTCCAAGCTTGGAAACATTACAAAGATACTCTAATCCAATATCTAAAAGAACCCAATATGACGAAAGAGAATATGGAATATATCAGCGTATATAACAAATTGAAGAAGGATTCAGATGCTTCCAACAACTAATAGCAGCGATGTCTCAAAACTAGCTGAATAAAATTGAATTAGATAATAGATGAACGACTAAGATTCCTATGAATCTGGGCATGTAACCATTCATGCAATGGGAGAGCATTAAACTTACAACATGTTAGAATACCTGGAAGGCAAAGCTAGCAAAAAAACTAAGTTTAAATTTGATTGTGTCTTATTTTTGCATTCTAGCAAAGCCAGTCACCTCGATCTCTACCATTCATTTCATTATTATTTTTGTATAATGTATTTCAACAATGCCATATACTTTTGAGTTCCATTTTATTCCTTAAATTCCATATTTTTGTGTTCCACTTTATTCCTTACATCATTATAAATCTAATGACTTAGATAGATGTCGATATCCTTTTCATATAACATCTAAAAGATAGGTTTAATACTACTGAGATATGTTTTGAACATAATCATCGCACGCCTAATCAGATTGAGTTAATTAATTGACTCCACATTCTAGAGACAAAAAGACTAAGATATAAATATAATAATAATAATTTATCGTGTTATAGTTGAGGGAAAGATCGACACGACAAAGGCCAAGAGTTATTTAGATGGTGTTTTTTTAAAGTTATGCCCGGGTAGAGGAGGTACTGGTGTTGTATTGTGCTTACTTGACAAGTTGACATGTCTGGCTTAAAATTTGCTTGCTGCTGGTATCGAACTTACATCCAACAATCTCATAGGATTATTAGCTATGCATGTTATTCATAAAGATGAAACAGTTACGGGTATTTGGAGACTCTCTTCTAGTCATTGACTGTGTCTCCCATAACCATCAGTAAAAGATTATATTCTTCAACCCTTTTTTTAAGGAAATCTATGAATAAAACAATTACATGTATTTGGAGATTCTCTTTTAGTCATTCACTGGCTCTCCCATAACCACTAGCCAAAGATTATATTCCTCAGACCTATTTTTAAGGAAATTTCGACTTATACAATTTGAAGAAGTTGGCTTCTTGTGAACTGGCCTGTCACCTAAAACAATTTTGAGGAAATTTTCTCGCTAGAATTTCTAATCCAAAAATTACTTAATTTAGTTTTATAGTTAATATTATTAGAAGTTTTTACTGTAATCATGAAAGATTTTTTTATAGAAGTCAATTGTATGGTTAATTTTGAAATAAAACTTTATATAAGATTTTATGGTCAAAATGAACAATATGGTTCAGAATTGATAATCAAATTTTGAGCCGTAATCTTTTTCAGTTAAATAATAGTAATAGTAATAATAATAATAATAATATGTAAAATAACTTCAATAAAATTAAAAACCAATAATAATTAACCAAATTAATGCTCAACTCCCATCATTATTTTTCTCCACAAATTAAGTTTAAATATCTAGAAAATTCAATTCAAGTTAAATTGTACATATAAACAATTAAATCTCTGCACCAATAGAAAGAAATTCAATGGTAAATCCTCTTGAAATAAATGTGTGTGTGTATACAGTATGTTTTTGTTTTTTGTGTTATTCCTATAATCGATCCACACAACATTAATTTTGATGGTCTTGTGAAATTTATCTAAATCAACAATCTATGAAAGCCTATTGCAAATTTGTTTAAATTAAATTTCATATTAAAAACAATGTTGTTATAGAATTTATTAATATCATACCTTGATCCAAATTAAAGTTAATATTTAATATGAAATTTAGGTCAAATATTCGTGATGTTCAAAACATATCTTAGCAGTATTAAACCTATCTTTTAGATGTCATATGAAAAGGATATCGACATCTCTCTAAATCATTAGATTGATAATAATGTAAGGAATAAAGTCGAAAAAAAAAGATATGGCCTTTAAGGAATAAAGTGGAACTCAAAAGGATATGGCATTGTTAAAATACATTATAAAAAAATAAAAATAATGAAACGACATCGAGGTGACTGGCTTTGCTAGAATGCAAAAATAAGACACAATCAGATTTAAACTTAGTTTATGCTACCTTTGCCTTCCAGATATTTTGACATGTTGTAAGTTCTAATGCTCTCCCATTGCATGAATGGTTAGGTGCCCATAATCATAGGATTCTTGGTCGTTCATTTATTATCGAATTCAGTTTTCTTCAGCTAGTTTTGAGACATCGCTGCTTCTAGTTGTTGGAAGCATCTGAATCCTTCTTCGATTTGTTATATACGCTGATATATTCCATATGCTCTTTCGTCATATTGGGTTCTTTTAGATCTTGGAATAGAGCATCTTTATAATGTTTCCAAGCTTGGAATGGCAAAGAGTAAATAATGTTTTTCTTGCACCATGTATGTATTTGTTTTGTCTCTAGCTAGTCTTCTTTGAGATGACGAGGATGTGGGTTTTAGGAAGATTTAGCTTCACGCAAAAGATGTTCAAGGAAGGAATGCTCTTACTAATTTCTACGTAAGTATTAATTTATAAATGCTTATTGTGTCAATTCACAATTTTATTTCTATTTGTATTTCAAGATTCCTTTATGTGCTGATAAGACAAGGTATGGTGAAATTTTTTAGTACATAAATGGAAAATTCTGATTGAGGCCCATGCTAATGCTAAGAAAACTTATAGCTACATGTGTTGGACACACCAGTTACATTGACATGGAGTGAATCAGTGTCCATAACTTCTATTACTTTTTCACTTTTATTAACAATCAACAACTTATTCAATATTATGCATTATCACATTATCATTATATCATTATCATCGTATCATCATCACATCATAAGAATAGCATGAAACACAGAACACCATATTTTACATGGAAACCCAACTCGTGGGGGAAAAACCACAGAAGCCTTTATAATAGTTTTCCATAAATAACTAGAAGGAGGAAACAACCCCCTTATTACAATGACTTCAGTTCTCCAGCTATAACTGGAAGGAGGATACAACCCCCTGATTTACAGGCTACAACTTGTAGGAAGCTGCAACTCCCTAGTTATCCGGCTACAACTGAAAGGAGGATACAACCCCCTTTCCATGCCCCGTCCTACCACCCTGATCTGAAAGACGACCGCAACGATCCCACGGACATGTTAACCAACACCTATACTACATTGCATAACCACTGCCACTAACCACTGCTCATCATCTAATCACTACTCATAAACTTATCACTGTCCACTGTATCACACTGCTCATCAACCTGTGCAATCAAGTTGTTCCAATCAATCTGTTGCTCACATCAGCTAACTCAGTAAATCTGAGTCTGCACACTAAACTTAGTCCACCTGGTTCAACCCAACTTCTCATACAACTCAGCCAATATGAGTCAAACGGACTACACATAAGGCAACTTGTGCCAATCTTGCTCAACTGAACTAACATGTACCAAGATGCTTGTGTACATGTGCCAAATCAATCATATACTTGTGTTAATCTAATCAAGTGCTTTGACAGTCACCCAACCCTTCTTATTTGGCCTAGTTCATCAACTAAGAGACACATTTGAGAAACCAAGAGACTTCACATACAGTCAACCAAACTTTGTCCAATCACACTCAACTCAATGACACCACAACCAACCTCAATCACAGTGAAGAAATACTTGACAGTTAAATATGATATACCTCAACCAAGAATATAAAAGACTTAACCAACTATTTCAAACTCAGTCAATCTCATAAACTCTTAGACACAAAAGGATTTTTCACTCCTCAAATCAAGTCGACAAATCATACAGATGTCAAGCAAATAGTCAAAGAGTTGTGGAATCCTGTGGTGAATAATTAAGATTATCTCGACGTTTCGGGCATAATAGTTCAACCCATCTTCAGGAGATTCATTGAAGGTGCTCGCCTCGTCTTTTCTTAACCTGAGGTTTTTCCTTTAAATACTGGAATATTTGATTTAATTAATTTATTAGGTTTTTATAGATCGGCTAATCTAATTTGTAGTTGTACGGTTAATAGAAACAAGTGTTGTATTTAATTATTTAAAATAGTATGTTTAGTTAGTTTTTTTTAAATATTATGTTAAAAATAATATAAAGATAATTTATTTATTTTAATATGAGATGTTTAACTTTGCTTAATTTAAATTTTAGAAATTTTTAAATTATGTTAAAAGTTTATTTTATTCATTAAAATTTTTTAATTGTTAAATTAGTAATTAACATTTATTTATTAGTTAAAATAATTTCAAAAGATTAAGTTTAGGTGTTAACTTATTTAAATTAGATTTAATTTTTTATATTGTATCGTTCGATTATATTTTAAGGGTATAGAAAGTATTTAAATCATTATATTAAAGTTTTATAATTTGAATTTGAATTTAAAATTATATTAATTATTTAAAGTTTTAGAGTTTTAATAAAAGGGGTTTTATGAGTATAAAGTTTAGATTAGGGTTTAAACTAGGTAAAGGTATGAGTTATAATTAATGTTTTTAAAAGTGGTATATTATTAATGTTAATTATTATTTTAATAATTAAAAAAAATTAAGTAAGGAATTTATGAGTTTTAAAGTTGGGTTTTTTTTATCAAAGTGATGATAGGTGTCTAATATTTTCTCAATTTCCACCCATCATCACTATTGATGTTTTGAGGGTGCTTCTCGATTTCAATGGCTTCTTTGACGCGCCTTTTCATGTAGTGATCAATCCCGACAATGACCTTTGCGTCCTCTATGCAGATATGATGTTTGGAAGCAACAAAGTGCTCAACAAGTGCATATTTCTTAGTTTGTTCGTGGATGATGTCGGCACTATGCTCTTTAAGTCTTAATTGGATTAGCAACCTGTTTCACCAATATAGACCTTGCCACATGTGCAAGGGATAGCGTAGACACCTTTGTTTCTCTTGGGGTCAGCCTGATCTTTAGCATGGTCAAGGAAGCTTCATAGAGTATTAAAAGGGGAGAAAGCAACCCTAATTTTTTTCCTACATAAGATGTTGGCAATTTTATAGTCACTCACAATAATGTCAAAGGTTGTCATTAACAGTCAATAACAGTCGAGCTCCACTTAGGTCAAAGATATAATGATCAACACTTATCAAACTAGTTTTCAAAGAAAACAATTAGATTGATCAATGAAATCACTCACAAGATCTATTACTTACATATCAACTTCTCATTCAATACTACACTATACAACAATCAAGATAAACACCAAAGTCTATGCCAACAATATCCAAGATAATAATCAAGATTTATATCAATATCACATCAAAATATATTCCAAGATAACAATCACCGTAGCCTCCATAACATATTCAATGATTTCAAGCATATATACCAATGTATAGCCTCACTAGGCACGAAAAAAGATAACAGATATTCTATCAACAAGAGGGGAGATCCGAAGGTATTCATGAGTGGATTGTTTAGTGGGCTCTTGGCTTTGTGCATCCTAGGGTTTGGTTTGTAGGTTTGCAGGCCTCGTTGCTTCCCTTCCTCCTTCGTCATCTTCAGCTCCTCCCTCCTCTCGTTTTGTTAAGTGCGTTGATATTCCCGAAGTCAAGCTCTCTTCTACCGCCTCAAAACGAAAAGCAGTCACTTTCTCTAAGAAAGGCCTCATTGGTCTGTTCACTGGGCTATGGTCGTCCCCTCGCTCAGTAGATGTTTGGCTTAACAAAAACTGGAGAACCCTAATACAAGGTGAGGTTTAGCAAATCTTCTGTGGGAAAGGGTATTTTGCTTTCATCTTTGAAAAGAAAGAGGACCAAGATCTTATATTTAGGAATGGCCCTTACTTCATGGGTCCAAGAGGCATGTACCTGAAAAAATGGGATCTCTCTTTCAACCCTGAACAAGACATCCCTAAGGCTGTTCCAATTTGGGTAAAGCTACCCCATCTCCCTCTTCATTGCTAGAATGACAAAGATTTTCGAGCAATAGGGAATACGTTGGGGAAATATGTGGACAAGTCTGAGCCAAAAGCTCCAATGTTCTCATGCGCCCGAATCTGTGTTGAGGTTGATCTTGAAAAAGGCTTTCCAAAATCCATTAATCTCTATATTGATGGATGGAATCACTTGCAAAATGTGGATTATGAGCAAAACCCTTTTAAATGCAAATACTGCCATGAATATGGGATTTTTGCTAAATCTCGTCCAAAAAAACCAGAGAAATCTAATCCAGAATGCCTGCAAGAAGAGGGATGGAATGTAGTAAGCGAGAAGAGAACTGCAAAGAATACAGCTTCAAAGCAGCCCCACATCCCGGCAAAGAGCGCCTCCAGAAATAGGTTTGAGGGTCTTCAAACAGAAGCACTAGAGATTGAAACCCCAGAGGAAAATGTTGAAGAAGCCTTACACCAGGAACAAGGAACACCAACCGAAGAACCACCTCAAAAGGAGAATAATGAATTGGAAGAAGATATGGCGTAGCCTACGGCAAGGAAGGAAGCAACAACCAACTCAAAAGGTTCAGTCACACTCTCTAGGGCAAAAGCATGCTCTGAGGAATCCACAAACATCTCTGTTGAAGAGAAATAACCTCTCTCCAGGAAAGGAAGAAAGACCAACAAGACAATACGGGAGCAGGAAGCAACAAGGGAAAAGGCAGCAGGGAAGCAGTTTAACTTAGAATTTCTAGTCAAAAAATCACAAGCAAGCAAAGACCTTCTTAGCACAGAAGAGGAAAAAAAGGAGAAGGAAAAGGCGCTTAGACAACTCAAGAAATAATGAAGTTGGTCTCCTGGAATTGCAGAGGATTAGGAGGTTCCCAGAAAATAGAAGTTATCAAAAGATTTAAATCAATGGAATTGGCTTCAATCCTTCTCATCCAGGAGACAAAAAAAATGGCTGAAGATAGTCTAGCAGCACTAAAAAGATTCTGGCCAAAAGGTGAAGGACTAGCCACCAATGCAATCAGTGCCTCTGGAGGCCTTCTCTGTTGGTGGGACAGCAAAAAGTTTGCTATGCATTTTTCCATTGAGAATAAAAATTGTTTGTTTATTAATTTAGAAAACAAAGAAAATAAAGAAATGTTCTAGATAGGGAACATTTATGGTCCAACAATCCATGCTCAAAAGGATAGTTTTTAGAAATCCCTCAAAGAACAATGCGAAGGCAAATCGATTCTCCCTTGCTTCATACTGGAGGATTTCAATGTAACTATCTCCGTGGAAGAACGCAGAGGTGGTACTAAGGTCAGGGATCCCTTTGGAGAAAGGTTGGAGGACTTGATTGTGCTCTAGGGTCTTACGGATATCAAACCAAAGAATGGTACTTTCACTTGGAGCAACAAACGAATTGGACCTGGTCACATAACTGCTAGATTGGACCGGTTTTTGGTTAGCACTCATCTCCTTAGAACATATCCTAAGTCCAAACTCCTGTGCTCAGCCATCTCAGATCACAAGCCAATATGCCTTTGGAAAATTTGGGGCCTCTTCCTTTTCGTTTTAATCATCTTTGGCTCGAATCCGAAGGAGTTAAGGATATCATCACAAAATCCTGGCATTGTTTCATCCCAGGATCTCCAACATTCTCATGGGAACAGAAGATCAAAAGGGTTAAAACAACTCTCAAATCCTGGGCAAAGCATCACCATTAAGAGCCTTCCCAAAAGAAAGCAGAAATCATAAAGAGTATGGAATCCCTTCAAGAGGAAATGGAGGAAAACAAGATCACCAAGGAGCATCTTTTCAAAGAAATAGAACTTGAGAAAAACCTGCAAAAAGTCTTAAGACATGAGGAAGAGGGATGGAGGCTATGATCTCGTGTTCTCCGGCTTAAAGGTGGAGATCAAAATACAAAATTCTTTCAAAATCAATGTAAAGACAGACAAAGGTGGAACTCAATGTGGGAGCTCAAAAGCGAGGATGGCACAATCATCACTGGGCAAGCGGCAATCAACACGGAGGTAAGAAGCTTTTTCAAAAACTTGTATAATGATGAAGAGTATGTCTCACAAGAATGTATGGAAGAAATGGTTTGAGACATTCCCGCTCTGATTAGTCCAGAGGAAAGTCTTCATCTCGAATCCCCCATCTTAGAGGAAGAGGTCAAGAAGGCCATTTGGTCCCTTCATCTGGATAAATCCCCAGGCCCTGACGACTTCCCTATCCATTTCTACAGAACTTTCTGGTCTTTAATAAAAAAAGATCTCATGCGTCTCATCTTTTGGATGGCGAAAGGAAAAATGGGAGGAGCCAAAAACTCCACCTTTCTGGCCCTAATTCCAAAAGAGGCTAACCCCTCCTCCATCAAAAGGTTTAGACCTATTTTCCTCTACAATGCCTCTTACAAAATATTTTCAAAAGTCTTATCTCTAAGACTAAATCCTATTATTCATTCTCTGATCTCTCCTAACCAAGGCGGCCTTATCTCGGGCCGACAAATCAACGATAACATCCTTATAGTTCAGGAAGCGATACACTCCAGCACAAAAAAGGGTGATCCGAGTATGGCCATCAAACTGGATTTAGCAAATGCCTTTGATAGGTTGAGGCATTGCTTCATTTTACTGGTGCTAGAGAAATTTGGTTTTCCTCCCATCTTCATCAATCAAGTTCAATCTTGCATAAATTCCCCTTGGATAGCTCCCTTAATCAATGGCAGACCCTTTGAATTTTTTAAAGCCTCCCGAGGGATAAGACAAGGGTGCCCTCTCTCCCCCTTTCTTTATATCCTTGTAGCAGACTCCCTTAGCAAAAGACTCTCTAGACTCCAAGCTAAAGCTCTCTTCTAGGACTCTCCTTCCGAAATGGAGTCCTTCCTATCAACCATGCTCTTTTCGCTAACGACACAATTATGCTAGGAATAGCCTCCCCTCAAATAGCCAGAAACTTCCTAAGACCCCTAGACCTTTTTCTCCGCTCCTTTGGAAGCTCAACCAATCTGAACAAATGTCAGCTCTATGGATGGAATTGCAATTTAGGAACTCTTCTTAGTATATCTCATATTCTACATATCAACACCACTTTTAATTGGACCCATTTCACTTATTTGGGTATTCCCATAGCCAAAAAGACCTTTGCCTCTGCTATGTGGACTCCGATCATCCAAAAGATCAAAAATAAAATCCACTCTCTGGGCTTAAGGTGGTTAAATCTTGCAGGGAAAACGACTCTCATTCACTCCATCCTCTCTTCCTATCCTTTATACTCCCGTTCGATGATCCTAGTCCCCAAGAATGTCATAAACAATATATGCAAAGAAATCAGAAAATTTCTTTGGCAAGGAGGAAAGGTTCAGACAAAGAAATTCCACTTGGTCAAATGGGACATAGTCAAAAGGCCAAAAAGTAAAGGTGGATTGGGAATCAGGGAGACAGAGCAAATGAACAAAGATATGGGAGCAAAACTGATATGGAGGCTGGCTACAGGCAAGAAAGAATGGTGGAAAGAAATAATAAGGAAAAAATACATCAAAATACCCAGATCAAAAATTTTAGACAGCTTGTGGACGGGTAAGGGAACCTCCTTTTGGCTTCTGTGCAAATCCTCTCTCAACATAATTCAGTCTAACTACTATTGGATCCCAGGTAATGGAAAAAAAATCAATGTTTGGGATTGCAACATCCTAGGACCGCCTCCCCTTTTCTTGCTCTCAGGATTGACTAATCTTGATGAATGGGCTCGCAGCTAAGGCATTCATACTCTCCATGATCTCTCATCGCAGGATTTGTTGGGATGCTAGATAGGCTAGAAATATCTTCACCCCCCAGCCCATTTGGAAGGAGCCTTGACCCTCCTTCTCTCTTCCCTACATGGCATTTCTCCATCTAGTGAATCAACAAGGGATCGCATTGGCTGGGGTAAAAATGGACAGTACATGGTCAAAGAAGGATACATGAGACTCTCCATGGAATTGGCAGCAAATGAATGACTTTGGAGAAAGTTTGGCACCCAGAAAACATCCCAAAGGTAAACTCTATCATCTGGCTCTTGATGCACAATAAATTACTCACGGCAGAGAACCTCAGGAAGAGAAGGATAGCAGGACCCTCCCGGTGTGCATCTTGAGGAAACCTCAAACCATATCTTTCTTCAATGTAGAGTTTCCCTGAAAATTTAGCAGTGTGTTCTCCCTACGAACTTCCACTTTAGTCCCCCAGGCTCTGTGGTTCAAATTCTCAAGGATTGGTCTAAACAATTCCCCGAACCTCTCATAAAAAAACCCATCCTCAGTCATCTTTGGAACTCTATTCCCAAGAATCTTTGCTGGCAACTATGGCTAGCCAGGAACAAATCAATCTTCAATGATCAAAAAGTCGTTCCAGATCGTATAGTTTCTAAAACTGTGGGAATGATAGCTGAAAATTTCGCTCGGAATGATATCAGTTTTCCTAATTCTGAAAACATCTCTGAGCCACATGCATCATGGTGCAAGATATTTTTAAAATAAAGGAGGCCCCCTCAGTTTAAATCTCTAAACAAAAGAATAAAGCATCCCTCCAGCACTTTTCCCTGGGAAATAAGAAAAAACAGCAGCGATTTCAAGGTCTGGTTGAGGGAAAGAAATTCCTATGCTTTCTTATTCGATGGAGTCTCAAAGGGAAATCCAGAGGTGGAAAATGCGGGGGGGGGGGGGTCCTTCTGGATCCTAGAGGACAAGTTGAACAAACCTTCACTTGGGGTCTTGGATATAGGACCAATAATGAGGCCAAATGGTTGGCTCTCCTTAAGGGAATGAAAATTCTAGCTAACAAAGATCTCTCCAGGATTGCGATAATTGGAGATTCTCAACACGTCATTTATAAAATGATCAATGGATATACCATAGGCTCTATAAAGTGTCATTGTTTGCATGACAAAATCACTCCTCTCTTATCTAAGCACTATGAATTCTATCACATTCTTTGCACAAATAATGTTGTTGCTGACGCTTTGGCTAATACAGGGGCCTCCTTACCTCAAGGTCACTATTGTATAAACGGTCAAAACTCACACCCCAAACCCATACCTTAATGAATTTATGGGATGTAATTTTGGACCCCCACTGCATTGATCTCACCCCCAAGGATCTTTATGAAGGATCTAATGTTTTATGTAAAGTCTCTAAGGAGTTTTGTGAAGTCTCTAAACCTTGTTTCTCTACCCCTCCTCACCTTGCTGCTGTGTACACTCCTTTCACCACTGGACTCAATCCCATGGATCCTCGTGAAGGATCTCCTACCTTAACACGTCGTCCCACTCCTCCCCTTTCTTTTGTCGCATGTCTCCCACTCTGCACTGGCCATTCCTCGATTCTTGAAGGTTTTAATTCTCATATCCCTTGGCTTAATTGCTCTTGCAACTCGCATGCTCTGGGTCTTATCGTCCTCCTCAATATGTCTTCCCCCTGAAGCCTTCAACCTCATTCTTCTCTCGGCAATGGTGTGCACTCCATTCTCTATGTGATTTCTCTGGAGATGATTCTACTAGATATTATTACAGGGGTTGACAAGGGAATTCTGCAAGAAATCCCATGGGAATCTCTGCCTCTCACCAGGGTATTTGTAAAAGAAAGGTTGGCTCTCGCCGCTTTCTTCACCTGTCTATGCTCTACTCATGCTGGGGTTTCTTTGTGGTTTTCAAACTCTGGTTCTATTCTCAGCCTCTCCATTGACGACCAGTCCTTTTTAGCAGGCGACAACTCAATTTTGGGTTACAATTTTTCAGGGTGGAAAGAAGGTACAGTCGGCACTCTCTCCTGTTGAAGAAAAAAATATCGTGACTCCCTCCTACAAGAACTCAACACTCTTAAATCGGTTCTTGGTGCTATCTCTGTTGTTGAGCAGGCCCAAGATTTTACAGGTGCAGTTCGGGCTCTCCATAGAAACTTCTCCAGAATTGCAATTTCTCCCGGACAAGGCAGAATGGATCAGGAAAATGAGAATGTTGGGCTAGCAGAATTGAAGAAAAATCTCAAGCGCTTGTATGAAATGATGGCCATTGGCTTCATGGACAATAGGGAAATTTCCCAAGAGGTGAAAAATATGGGGGAAGTGGTAAGCTACACCTCATATTAGATAAGTAATCATGACTCCAGGATCGATGATACTGAAAGAAACCTTAGGGAAATCATGGGAAAGGTGGACATAATTCAAGAATACCTCCAGCATTTGGTAAGCATGAATCAAGGCAATAAGGCTCTCGAAACTCCAGCAGCAAAATCCCACCCTATGGAGGAGGAATCAGTTGTCCAACCCATGAAGCACCCACGCAATATTTAATGGTTTCAATAGTTCATGTTTTTTTTCTTCTGTTTCTTAGTCAGCAATTTATTAGGGTATACACTACCTCAGGCCTTAGAAGTTATGTAAAAACTCTGTGTGGAGTTCTTTGGTCATCTTTTTGGACCAGTTTTGTTTCATCCTTTTTTGAACTGCAAGAACTCTCAATTACTTCTTATTTTCTGTAATGAATGGTTGTGCACAACCTGTTTTATATAAAACCTTATATAGTTTCTATTAAATATATATATATAGTTTCTATTAAATATATATATATATATATATATAGCCTCACATACTAAGATCAAAGATGAACTCTGTCCATGAGAGACATGTGTCATCACAAGAGAAACCCGGAAGCATGAGTCATACCTTTTTGAAGAACAAAATAAAATATATATCATGTCATGTCCTCGTAACAATCTTTCCAACGAGCCAATAATTTTGTAATTATGATTCCGTATGAGAAAGTTATGCCAATTTTAGTGAAGATGCCCAAAAATTTCTCCTCCACAAAATTTCACACTTTCCTATGAGAGTTGCAAAATTCCAATTGATAAGAAAATGAAATGTTTGATATTCTATTTATATAGGTCTTGGAGGAAATCTATTACCTCAAATTGAGCCGACATGCAATTCAAAATTACAAATAATTAATTTATCTTTTGTTTGGTTGACTCACCCAAAAAGGTGGGGTACACCAGCTTCAAAAATTCATATCTCTTCAACCATTATGAGTTAGAATATGGTCCACATATCAACGGAAATGGACTGACGATGACTATCTCCCTATGATGGGTTTATTTACAAATTATTGGTCTAATACCCTTAAGTATTCAATATGTCGAGGACATCAAAGACCCCACACATGAGGGTGCTAAAGACCATACCACCAACTACAAGAGTTTCAAAGTCTTCTTCAACATATCAAGGCACACCCATGGGATATACCTCCATCTACATGCCAATAGCCATATAACGACGAATAGGACCATAGATCACCATGGTTCAAGACCCAAGGCACCACATGCAAGGGTTTCAAGGACTCTTTCAAAGATATCATATAATATTTAAACATGATTCTTTCCATGGAATTCAAGCCCATCACATAGGACTCCATTTCCAAGTGATGAGGTCATCATGACCAAAGTTTCCATCATATCAAAGGCTTCAACAATCATAAGCTTACAACTAAGGTCAAATATCATGAACATAATCATAGATATTCCTGAGGTCAAATATCTTTTTTTTAGACTAAAACATATATATTTTTTGTATTAAAACATTTAGATGGCCATTGCTATCTACCAATTTACAAATATGTCGATGATTACATTTCCTTATTTCCAAAAAAAATCATTTCCAGTGATGATACTAGTGGCAGTGCCCCTCTATTCTTTCTTATGGTATTTGATTCTTCAAGCTAGGTCCTTCATTCAGACTTAGCATTCTTGCAGGAAGTTGGCAGCCCCGATTAGCTTTATAATCCTCCTTCTTATTCAATTCTCGGAGTATATGAAAAAAGGAAACATAGTGAAATTCAATCAAGATGAATTGAATCCTTTGCATAGTCCCGTTCAAGGATAGGTTTCTGAATTGTTTATTAGTATTTAAAACTTTGATTAGAATTTATGAATCTCCAAATATTTGCATGTCTTTATGTCTGGCTTCCTTTGCTAGCTAACAGGATTTTAAAAGAGCAAGTATTTTCGCTTGGTTATTCTTTCTTTGTCCTAAGTCCCAACTGAATCTAGATTCTAACATTCCTCCCAGATAATATAACATTCCCCCTACTACGACTATCCCCGGGTTTCCTTTGGATGCTCCATAAAAAAAAACTGAAACTTTATTTTGTCTTTTCCACCATTCTAAAAATTCTTTTTTCGGAAGTCTCATTTTCCATTTTGGTTTTATAAAAGGCTTACCAGACTCCTTTTGAGATTTTTTTGGCTGCAAATAACTAATCCATTGATATTTAGTTGTTGAGGGATCAATTTTAATTTGATTTCCCACTGCGTCTAGCAGCATGGCCTTTGTTTTTACTGCTAGAATTTATGGCTTAATGGACCTGTTATTAAAAATTAAATCATTTCGTGCAAGCCAAAGTTTCCACCATAGTAATTTTGGAATAGATTGCAAAATTTTACTCCATCCGGGAATGATTGAACTATTTCTTGGATACCTTAACTTCCAATTTAAAAAAAAATTTACAATTTCAGTTTTCATAGGCGCAAACACCAACAAACCATTTAGAATCAGCACCCAAGCCTGTTGAGTGAAGTCGCAGTCAATGAATAAATGGTATGTAGTCTCTACACCGTGTTGACATAAACAAAATCTAAATGGGCCGTAAAATCCTCTCTTAACCATATTTTCACCAGTTAACACCTTCTTATGCATTACCAGCCACGTGAAAAAGTTTACTGTAGGGACACATGGAGAGTTCCAAATTGATTTCCTGAAGAATGTTGGTTGCATTGGTGGCAAATTTGATTGAATAACTGTGTAACCTTGCACTAATGTGTATTTACCTATGTTTCCCCATCCCTGACGATCCTTAATTGAAAGATGAATTGGAGCTTTTCCTATCAGCTCTGTCAGCAACAATTTTCTTTTGTGAATTAAACCATTCTTACAGTTCTATAAATTTCCAATCTATCCAATTTCCTTTGTTGTCCCACATTGAGATATCTACTAACCGTACTAACCCTTTATTGACAAGCTAAAGCTTGATCTCTGTGAGAGAGGGTTTGGTTGATAATGGAGCATGTCCTTGAATATTATCTTCCCATAGAAGAATTTTCCTTCCATTTCCCAGAATGGGATATAAATGTTTTGGAAGAATTCAAGTCCTCTTCTGCATAAATTCCAAGTTAGAGAGCCTTTGAGAGTGTTTACTTCCTGTAGATTTCTCATAGTTCCTCCCAAGAGATATTTTTTTCATAAAACTTGACTAGCCCAATGTTTTCTATCAGAAAATAGTTGCCACAATTTTTTTCCTCCCATAGCAAGATTTGTCAAACCTTGATCTGTGATTTGTAGGCCACCTTCTAACACAGGTCTTTTGACTATATCCCAATTAACTAGATGCTTTCTATTCTGATTTCCTTTTTCACCTTTCCAGAGGAAATCTTGAATAAGTTTGGAGATCTGATCCATAATTTCTTTTGGAGTAAGGAGAAGAGAAGATTGATCAATTGGAAGAGCTAAAAATTTTGGCTTGACCATTATAAGCTTCCCTTCCTTCCTGAGCCATTGTCCACCCCAAGAAGAAATTTTTTCTTTTATCTTACTAATTACTTTCAGCCAAAGAGAAAGTTTGTTTTGACTTAGGGTTAAAGGAAGACGTAGATATTTAATCCTATCCCAAATGTCATACCTAGAAAATTATAAAATATTTTCTATATTCAAGATAGTTGAATGATCGATGTTCCAACCATACAATGCACTCTTTCTATTGTTAATTAGAGCCCCTGAAATGAGACAAAACTTTTGCAAAATTTCTTTGAAGGATTTTTCCATCCTAAGCGAGCTGGACCCTCCCAAGAGAAGCGAATCATCCGCAAATAGAGCATGGTTGATAGAGTCTACCCCTCTTGCTAACTTAATACCCCAGATAATCCCTTCTTCCTTTTCTATGGACAACTTTCTGCTCATAGTTTCAGCCATTAGAATATACAAGAATGACCGACAGCCTTGACAAAGACCCCTAGTTTCTTGAAATAAATTTGTCGGTGTGCCATTTATTAAAGGTGCTATCCAAGGTTTATCTATACACGATTTTATCAAATTTACAAAATCTGAGCTAAAACCAAATGAGCGAAGAAATTTATAAAATAAGGACAGCCTTACCTTGTCAAATGCATTTGCCGTATCAAGTTTGATTAGCATGACTTTATCTTGTCTTTGATATTTGGATTACATGGATTCCTAAACTTGGATCACATTATCCAAGATGTGTCTCCATTTGAAAAACCCGCCTTGAAGAGGGGAGATCAAATTTCCTAACAGATGTTTGAGCCAACTAGATAAAAGTTTAGAAAGGATTTTATAAGAAGCGTTGTAAAGTGATATTGGCCAGAATCTTTCAAAAGTGGTCAGATTAAATTCTGAATGATATCCTCTTCCGTAATGGCTTCATAAGTTCTTCATTCGCATCCTCATTGACCAAAGAGAGGATATTGGATAAAAATTTCGAGTTTAAATCATTCTCTATTAATCCAACTTCGCTAAACAGACCTTGAAAGTGTGCTTCAGCCGCCTGCTTTATTTGAGAATGGCCTTTAAAACTTTTTCCATCTAAGGAGAAAATTTCCAAAATTTGATTGAGAGAGATTCTTGATCTATACTGCCTGTGAAAAAAAAGATGTATTTTTGTCTTGTGATTGTAACCAGATGCTGCGAGAGTTCAATCTCCAGTATTCTTCTTCCTTTATAAAAGAACGAAAGGTGTTGAACTGGCTTGTTGTTCTTTTTCCAGCTTAGCTAAAGTAATTCATGTTTCATCCATTTCCATTTGCATCGCCTCTAAATTTTTTAACGCCTCTATTCCATCACTGGATGGATATTTCAAAGATTGTTTAACCCATTCCTTCAGAGCAATTTTTGTGAATTTTAATTTTTGCTCCCATACAAAACTTGGCGATCCTGTTATTGGTCGAGACCAAGACTGTGAGATTATATTCATAAAAACTTCATGGTCTATCCAAAGTGGACTAAACTTGAATGGTATGGGCCCAAGATTTTCTTCATCTTCAAACTGAAGCATTATTGGTTTATGATCTGAAGTTAATTTAGGCAGAATGCTAGAAGAAATGATTTTTTTATCCAAAAAAGAAATCTAAACCAAGAAACGATCCAGTGTTGCTGAGGTGTTGGTCAATCCTGCTCTGTTATCGGACCATGTGTATATTCCGTTCTTTGGCTTGAAATCTATCAAATCCCATAATTGGATAAAATTCTCCATTGTTTTAAGCATTGGATCCCTCCCACAGGCTCCTCCAATTTTATCCTTGGGATCCATCATGATGTTAAGATCGCCAGCCACAATTATATTGGATGGTACATTTGTGTCAACATAATATGCAAGAGACTTCCAACATTCTTTTTTCTCTTGAAAATTTACAGGAACATAAATATTAAAAATAGACAGATAAATATTACTTGCGATATGTCGAATTTCAGTAAATATCCAATGATGAGTTTTAAAGTATTTTTCCAAAGAAAACGTATCCTCTTCCCACAAAGTTGCAATTCCACCAGATGAAACCCTTTCACTCACTGTGATCCCTGTGTTCTTCTTCCATTTCATTTTTCTTAATGAGAGGAGATTTTGCTCATCTACCTTTCTATCTTGGATAAAAAAGACATCGGGTGAAGCCATTTTTATGAGATCTTTTACAGCTTCAACTTTCAAAGGATTTCCCAGCCCCCTGCAATTCTAAGAGACAATGTGCATTACTTATATATGAAATAAGGTTGAGGGCCTCCCTTTACAGGTCTATCCCAAGTATTCCTACTAATATACATCTCTATTGTGGCTTGACTACCTTGCATCTTCAGTCGTTTGGATTCTTCCTATCGAACCTTCTTAAGATATTTACGTCCTTTTTGGAGTACCTCTCAAGAGATTCTTCTTTAGAGGATTCAGAATTATCCATGGGTTTCTTTTTTTCCATTTTTGCGTATGTAGGGGAAGAGCCATGAGCAAGAGAACTAAGATCCTGAGAAACTAAAATTTCTTCCCTTATCAGTCCTTAAGATTGTTGGACTTCCCCCTCCTTTGGCACTGGATCTTGTTCTTCTGGATTGCTCAACACTACAAATTTGTTTTGTGATGTGATTTCCTTCTTACACAATAGGATTTGAGCCCAAAATTCGACGACAAAATCCGACGACATCTTACGTAAAGTACATTTTTGTTGAATTGCAATGATGAAAAGTATTGTACCTTCTGATTTATTTTTTTTGTCTTGCAGCATCGTCGGTTTTTTTACTTTCATCCTCATAGGTTTTTTGACGAGGCTTATTGTCGGTTAAGTGACGATAGGTCGTCAGATTTGCGACAAATAGTAAAGGGATGTTCATCAAATTTTCGATGAGCTTAGGATATTTTTTCCAAATAGTATAAAGGAATATTTCCAACAGTAAGTAGGTTCATATCGTCGGATATTCGATGACTGTGAAATTATAAATATAAACATTTTAAAACATTTCGACATGTTTTCTATAGAAGCGACAGACGGTTTGTGGAATTATTTATTCCTCGACGAATGGTTTGAGGAATTGTTTTATTCTTCGACAGCCGGGTTGGGGAATCTTTTTTTCTTTGACACACTGTTTGTAGGAATTTTGATATTCTTCGACAAACCACCATTTGAGAAAATTGTGATGCGTGGAACTTATTTTTTTAAGATTGTCGATAGTATTCTTTCACGAAGTTTGCGACAAAATGTCAAATATCAATATTCCTGATCCAAACGAACAAAATCGACAATTTATTGCTAAACTATGGGATTCAGCGAGATGAAGGGGTGATGGTAAATAATATTGTCCATGTAGTCAATGCAGGGGATTTAAGAGGAGAATAATATTGATCAGAACAACCAAAAAACATTGAGGGAACATGGACATGTTGAGGGGGGGAATGAATATCATCCATTTGTAGGTTTAACATTTTAAATTTTTTAATATTTTTTGTTTTGGTAAATGTATGTATTATTTTAATATTTACTATATTAACTTATATCCATTGATTTATTCATGTATTTATAAAGGAAATACATCCTATGACATATCGTCCAAAGGAAGTGCTTTCAAAACAAGTACCGATGGATCATGAAGGGTCTATGTTTAATGGAGAACAAGTGAATGATCATATTGAGGAAGATGATTGATCCAGATGGATATCAGTGGCCACCCACCTATTCCACTGGCTCAAAACAATTGTCCATTGTGGCAATTTCCTAGTTATTTTTCTGCAGTTTTTCGGGTCCTAAACTTCTGGGGCCGTTTTGAGGCCCTAAACGATGTTTTTTTGGAGATTTGGGGATAAATGGTTGCCATTGGTATGCATTTTTCCAACAAAAATTTGTAAATCTTAGACAGACCTTTCCAACGAGCTATCGAATGCCCAAATCGGAGATCGTATGAAAAAGTTATGACCCCGGGAAGTTGACTGTTCAACTTACCACCGTGGGGCCGCAAACTTTATGACGGTTCATATTCCAGGGTTACGTTTTGGGACTTTTGGGGTTATCACCTCATTATTATTATAAATAGGCCCCTTTGGACTCATTTTGTATTCATCTTGGCACGAATGAGCGTAGCAGCCACATCTCTTCTCAGAGATAGCTACCACCATTCTAGCAATTGTATTACATTCTGTTCTATTTCCGCGATTTAATAGAATATGTGTTTACTGTATCTTTGTTATCTTTGAAAAATGTATGTTATTATGATTCTGTATATGTTCTTTCATTTCGTTCACGCATAAATCCGGATCAATGATCATATTGATAACGTAGTTGAAAATGATGGTTCAAATACATTGATCCATGATTCATTTAATGTTAGAATGGATGATGATGATGACAATGATAATGAAAAACATTGATGGCTTTGATGATGTTCATGGTATACCTCTTCTCGATAAGGCATACGAACCCCTTTATGAAGGCTCCAAAACAAATCTTCTCTCTCCTCTGTTGTTGATAATGAACTTGAATGTTATGACTGGTATTTCAAACATATCAATCACACAGATGCTAAGGTATGTAAAATAACCCATCACATATATACGATCGTGATAAAGTTTATATTTATTCCTCTAATAATTGTATTGTTAATTCATAATTCAAATTAATACGGATGAAGTGTGTTTTGTTAATATTATTTATATATTATATTAACTCTATTTTTATTTTTATTTGATGTGGCTTGATAGCTAAATTTTTGTTACCACCATCAAATATTTTACCTCTCACATATCGAGATTTATCTTCCATCATGAAAGATATTGGAATGCATTATGAAGCAATTCATGCATGCCATGATGACCATGTTATATATTATAATCAACATCAATTTGCAACAAAATGTCTGGAATGCCATATAAGTAGATATCAAATAGATCAAGTAACAAAAAATGTGGCTCACAAGGTTCTTCGTTATATTCCCATCATTCCACCTTTGCAATGACTGTTTAGGTGCAATAACATACCGCAATTTATGGATTACCATGCCAGGAACAGAATTCAAGATGATGTTATTCGAATCCCTACAGATGGTTTTGCATTTAGAGATATGGAGGAAAAGTGGCCTCACTTTAAAGAAGAACCCCATAATCTTAGGATTTCTTTGGAAGCAGATGGTGTTAATCCATTTGCACAGATGAAATCCATTTACATGGTGTGGCCTATTTTTGTTATCAACAATAACATTCCTCCATGGTTGTTAATAGAGAGGGAGCACATAATGTTGTCGATGATTATTTCAGGTATTTTTGTGTCTACAACAATTTTATCTCTAATGTAGTTGTGGCATCTCATTTTTCCATATTATATTTCCTAATGTCATATATATATTTTTTATTTTACTCTTGTGCATGGTTTATATATCTTAATGGTTCTCATAATTATATATTTTATATGTACTTCAATTCAATCAGGTAAGTTCCAAGTCAAATACATGAATGTATATATCGAAAATATTATAGACGAGCTACTAAAGTTATGGAATAGAATCACTATGTATGACGTATCTAGACCAATACGACAAAGGCAATTTCAATTCCATGCAATGGTTGTACAGACAATACACGATGCCCCAGGGTTAACCCATTTTTGTGGTTTGAATTTTTAAGTTCCACTTTAATTGCATTTAATTATATGTAGTAGTTAATATAGTTTATATATAATCATAATTGACATAGATATTCCATATCTATATATTGTAGGTCTTTAGACAAAGGGTAAATTTGCATGTCCAGTTTGTGGTCCTAAGATCAAATCTCACTGCTTAAAAATATTAAGAAAGGAGGTGTTTGATGAGTATAGTCATTTTATCTCTAAGAATCACAGGTATAGAACAACAGAAAAAAAATATTTTCAATGGGAAGCAAGAGACTGCATTAAAACCACGGAGAATGACACCTCACCTTTGGAAGATGCAATACAATAGAAATTGTTAAGCTGGTACGTTTGGATCATCGTATATGAATTGTTATGTATTTTAATTTTTATTGTGAATTGTTTACTGTAGTGGACATAATTGATTTCTATAATTTATTTATAAACTAATATTCATGATGTCTTTCGTGATCATGAAGGCATTAATGGGCTTCCACGAGGAATGAAAAGTTATCCTATACAATTCAACAAGTTTCCCTACTATGAGCACCTACAAATTTCTCATCTGTTTGATACAATGCATATTGGAAAGAATGTGATTGAATCATTATGGTGACTACTAGAGCTAAGGAGCGAGAACCATGCAATGAAAGACGTAATTCAATTTCATAGCAACGGAGACCAAATTAATATAAACTGAATTCCATTGATGTTTATGGAGAAACAAAGTAATGTTGTTAAAGAAGTAATGCAGAAAATTAAATTTCCCACTGGATTTCAAGTGCGAACTTGAAGAATATCATAACAAAAAAGGTGATTTTGCGGGGGTCAAAATGCATGATTGGCATGTCTTCATCAAGGTAATTATTATTGTTATGTCTATATATTTTTTTTTCATTTTATTGCATAAATTTGTTTTCTTGTTTGTATACTCTTTGTTTAAAAAATGACGTGGTTTGTATATTGATACAGTATGTTCTACCTCTTTCTCTCCCGGACAACTTCGACAACAATGTCAAACAAGTTATATATAATCTTAGGAAATACATGAGGTAACTAGCAATTAGTTGCTTTAGCTTAGTGTTTCTTTAATTCTTCGTATAATTTATATTT